>JAHZMV010001582.1:0-14125 GCA_027743765.1 Coecobrya sp. COE2
ATATACTATGTACTTATGTTATGGTATGTGGGCGAGAAAGCAGCGAGTGAGAGAGAAGGAAGAGATAATCAAGAGGAGACAGAAGTAGAGAGTGCTTGAGGAGAAAAGCAGATTGGATACATTATGGTCTCTTGAAAATTATGCATTACTTTCACTTTCCGCAATTTGCCCGGAGAAGTAAAGTGTGTGTGTAAGTAAGTAGGCTTGAGTAGAGAAATTTGGAATGCGGGAATATGGATAATGATATGGATGCATGCATATATATACTTGTTTTGCTGGCTGAGTAGTGGAGAGAGACACTTTCTACAACTGAGTGGTGGGAAGGAGCGTGTAGAAGTGAGTGAAAGAGTGGAAATAAAAACTAATACAACACCCCATGTTCATAATTTTATACCTACGTGAGGAAATGCATATGAGAAACAGGATGTAGAAAATCATGTAACTTTTGAAAATAAAAACATTTGAGTGAGACGTTCTGTGATGATGGAGAAAAATGGTAGTAATATGATAAGACAGGGCTAGGAAGGAAAGAACTCAATGAAACTATTGGGTAGGTGAAGAAGGATAAAAATAATTTTGTTGATTTTTAGCATTGTAACTTATGTAAATGTGGAAAGCATTAAAAGTAACTTCTTGAAATATATTTGTAAGCTGAACTGGTAACTTTCTTGCATTTTCACTCAATTTTTGCCTATTGTATAAAGCGGCTATTGACATTTTGGAAGACGTAAATATGTATGATTTCCTTGCACAAATAATGAGACTTTTCATTCACTAGAAAGCTCATAGCAGAACGCGTTACACGTTTGTGATACCTTCAGTTTTAAAACCTTGTCATGTCATTGTATGTATCATGTTTTAAGTATGTCGTCGGCTTCCACTTCTCTGTTAACCGCTTGAATGCTATTTTGCATACATAATAAATTTTACTTGACAGCGCAATTTGAAGTAATTACGCCTCGCCGTCGACGTAGGTATTCGATCATGGATAATTTCTCTGTTAATGGTTTACATTTTTCAATAAATTTTATCATGTGGTATGGTTTTTGGTTCGTGCTCCGTGTGTCCCAGTTGTTTTTGGGTAAATTAACAAAGTCATTATCTTATTTTCTTCTGATGATAATTGTGGTGGTGATTAGGAAAATATTCGATGATTAGAACCATCTATACATCTATCTATACATGTCAAGACTGAGTACTCGTTTCTATTATTATAAGTAATGTTGTTTCAGAAAGAATATATTTTGCCAGTGTTTATAGATACCAACTATAATTATCAACATTGTAGCCGTCAGGCTGTCATCATTATTTTCGTCAGCTCTAATTTCTCAAAAAAGCGTGCGATATTGTAGAGGCTTTTTTCATTAGCACGGGATCCACTATAGATGGTTCACTTTGCTGATGACTTGACTGTGAGGATGGTCATTTGGTCAATGTCCGCTCTGTCTGTCTGTATAGCTATTTTGTGGTTTCATCTTGTCTTGCCTCTCTCTCCCCAGCCAATGCTCACTAAATGGCAGTCCATATTACTAATTGATGTTTTTCATCAATTCAGGTAAATGTAATGGGTTCTAGCAAATCGTGAATCCATCTCCGGGCGTTTTTATGTTGTTCATCCAGAAATTATAAGCAGACTTGCAACAAAGCCACACCAACGTTGACATGCTAGAGTAGTAAAACATCAAACGCGCTGGTTGTTTTAGATGTGAAATGATTGGAAAAACATGAAAAGGAAATTACCGTCTCGTCGTCGTTTGAGCGAACATTATAATGTGCAAAATACGCACTCGTAAAAAATAGAGACGATAAAAGCCTTCTATGTATGTTTCATATATAACATCATGTGCCACATTTTCTGTCGTCGTTGATAATTCTACTGTACAGTACACACACATGCGGAAGAATGGATGGGCCGGATAGATCAAGGCTAAAAGGCAAACAAAACAAAAATATAGTATAATGTGTCCTTGTGATCATCTCGAGTATGTACTTTCCAGGAGAAAAAAGCTTTTGCGATTTTGTTAACATAAATATTTTACGAAATGAAAATTGAGTAGGTTGACAGGATTGGTAAAAGGTCGCGTGTGCTTAATGAATATTTCAATGTATAATCAGGCATAATATTCCGGTTCCTGTTATACAACAGCAAGCATTTTATTATCCAAACTGGAAACAGTTTTGGTTTTTAGGTTATCCATCTCACCTTGATTAAATTTTTTCCATATCGGAATTAAAATGTCGTAGAATACCAAATATTACTTGGAAATGGTTATTCGTTTAACCTTTCAAATGCCCTGATTCTATATACACCACAAAATGAAAAATAAATAAAGAAAATTGGTCTTGTTTGGGTACATAGGTTGCATTGGTACTATATAAAGTTAGTATATGCATATAAAGTACCACATACATGAATATTTCAAAAGGTAAAAGTTAATTTTAAATTCTGGGCGTGGGTACGCATAATGGTGACGATGATCGGGACATTAGGATTTTTTTTGTATAGAATGTACATGGTCTGATGAAAGTTAATGTAAATGATTTCATGATAGAGCGTTTCAATCGTGAATCTAAAGTTATTTTTATTACCTGAGGTTATTCTATATAAAGGAAGAAATGTATATGTTATACGATGAATGGAATTGAAAATTAAAAGGGAAGAGCAAAAGCAAGTAAAACACTAAACCAACCATGTTTTTTTAACTTTCCATTTTCAGCTGTTTGTCAAAGTGATTGAAAGCGAGAGAGCCTCCTCTTTGATCTGGGAAAAGTCAAATTACACTGGGATCATCTCTGAGCTGGAATCAGATTTCAGGCCGGTGACAACACTCAGAGTGGTGCTTCCACCACCCCCACCGCCTAGTGATGACGATGACAATAATTGGACAAAAGGCAGTAGTAGTGACACAACTACGTCGACTTCTTCTGTGGGCACAATTCTCTACGGCTTTCACAACGCTGAGGACTCCCGCTCTCTTGAAATATTTAGTATTGACACGCTCTCTGGTCTTGTCAGCATCGCTAAACCGAGTCTCATTGACCGGGAAAGTTTGCCCAGACACGTACTCACGGTAAAGGCGAGGGATCCTATACATTTTTACATGTTCACCAGACTTATAGTCGTTGTCGAGGATTCCAATGATCACGCACCCGACTGGAGGTACTCGGTGACGGAGTTGAGAATACCGGAAACTACCGCTGTTGGGAGTCTTATTTCACAGGTAAAATGAAATCACCTCTCTACCGTTTTTAACCTACATATTGTCTGCTTTTGTTATATAGATATGCTTTCTGGAGTTACATAACAAGCCTCTTGATACGACGAGTGAGTGGGGACGTAAAATGTAACCGAGATTGAGTACTACATACTTATGTATGTACATACCATTCTAGTGGTATTGTTTTACTAATAGCCAGCAACAAGCATCGGTGGTATTGCCAAAGGTTCAATTTATGCGCTTTCAAATTAGCATTTGATAAATAGGAGATTATAAATAGAATGATGAAGTGATGATCGAAAGTCCTTGATTTTCGCCAGAAGGGGGTTAGAAATTCATTGATGGACCGGTACAAGTTAATTAGTAAAAAAATAAATGTTTAGCAGCGTAGTTTCTTGCGTCATCGAATGAAAATTCTTTGGATCCTATTTTGAATTTTTTTCTTTATAATTTCACACGTTGTCCTATTCGAAATTCATACGCAAAGAGAATTATGGCTTTATTGTTTGATATCTTCCCGTTTACAATTTTGTCTACCATTACCCTCCTTTGAAATCAATAAAACTTTGTCTTCCAGCTTCTTTTCAATTTCAATTTACTTTTATTGCACTTCTTTCTCAATGTGTTGGTTACACAATAGTACTTGCCATTTTCAAACAAAAAAATGTTATCCATGTTCTATCTCTTTCTTTTTGGTCACGATGATTTGTTAGATAGGATTGAAGTTAACAACACTTTCACTTTTTTTTATTATATACCATAATATATACCGGCTACCACCAAAGGGTTCCAAAATAATAATAAAAATAAAATAGTACACAATTTCAAAACTACGTATCATCAAGCCTAATATAGTGATGCGCACACTACACTGAACATCACGTAAAAGGCAGTTGGTGCGTGTATGTATGTACCTAGCCAATATACACAGAAGAAACGAATCTAATCCTTTGGTCCAATGAAAAATAATGATATGATTGTATTGCGATATGGCTTATGGGCCTGGTGTCGCCATTCTATTTATATAGACGCACACACACTTTCTCTCTTTCTCCTAATTTATTTATTTCTATTTGCTCTGCCACTACTAGTCATGCTGTAAAAAGAAAGAAAAAAGAATGTGGAACACTTTCTTTCGGCCGTATACGACTTAACTTTGCTACTTTCTTCTTTGCTGGAGGTGGAGTTGGATTTAGGATTATATTGCAGTCTGCATGGCATTTTACTCTTTTTTTGTGTACCGTTGCCGCTATCGTATCTTATGTGCGTTTCTTTTATTATGAAATACTCCAGTTCATTTTATTTTATTATTTTGGAGGGATCTCGCCCAGAAAGGAAAAGCAACTCTGTGAAACATGTAGACCACCAGTAGCATCAACTGAGAGAGAAAAGCAACCGACACGACGTGCGATTTAATATAGTGGGCAATAGAGAAAATATATGAGTTTGGCCACCTGTTTCTTTCTTCTCCCCTTTCAAGAAGATAAGATGTTATATGCGCTTTCTTTCTTTGTTTGTTTGTCGGGAAAAAAAGTTGGATTTTCCTTTTGCAAAATGATGCAATAAAACACTAGTGACTTAAAATGCTAGTGACTGCTGTTGCAGCAGACAAAAAAGGAGTACTATATCTGTTGGTTCGTATGGAATTTAAATGTATGTCAGTGACACACAGACACGCCAAAGAAAATTGCCTTTTATACAGTTCTTTGAGCAAAATTAGGAACACAATTGGAGTAAATAGATACATACATGCATATACTTGGATAAAATATATTATAGAAGAAATTGAAACTGATTTCTTTTGATGTTTATTGCTTTGGTCGAAGTTTGCTTATATATTTAGTTTGATACGAGAGAGTAGAAAGGGATGAAGATGAAGCAACAGAAGAAAATGGAGACAGCGACAGGATCGTCGTCGTGGACCAATTTTATTATTGCGTTGCCTACAACGTGTGAGTGTAGTGTGTGTGCTTGCTGCAGTTTTTTTCTCTCTCTCGCTTCATATAGGTATCTAATTTCTGTGTATCCAATTCCATTATTCCGCTTTTTCCAGATATACGACAGGTTGTCTTCTGTCCTGTCACAGAGAAAGTAAAAAAAAAAGATACAGAACAGAACAAGTAGACTTTTTTTCGCAAAAAGCACACATTCAGCCAGTAGACTTTTGATTGAATTCCCATGATCCACTTTACTTGTAAACTAAGCCAGTCATCCAGTCAGTTATTCTCTGTCTGTTTTCTCTTTTCTTTTTTCCTTCTCTCTGGGAAAAGGAGGACACCCATGTCATCTGGGAAGAAAATACTCACAGAGATAAAGAGTAATATCTTATCTTTTCGTTTTCCACTTTCATTTTCTCATGCATTTCATTGCATATCTGATTCCATATCCTCCCACATATCCCCTCTAGAATCTACTTTTAGCTATAGGATAGGGTGGTTTCTTGAGATTGGTTCTTCTATCGTGAATTTTCTTTTTGAAATTCAAAATCTGGAAAAAATGGTTTCAGAAGCAACACCCCAACACCCGTTACCGTCATGACGTTGCTTTGTCACTGGAGATTTTCGTTTTTTTGGGCACACATGTTTACCTACTTTTTATTTCATACCACACAAGCCACAGATAACAACAACAGCAAAACTATTTTTTCTATGTGTATATTTATGTACTTTCCTTCTTGTTCTTTGATGTCAATCTGATCCCTATCCAATATGCTTTTCCTGCTGGTTGTCTCCCGCTGAAGATGAAAGGATTTTTTCTATAGTGTACATATATATGGATTCCCAACTGTTATTGAAATTCCGGTACAGGGATACAAACTTGCCTGATATTTTCCGCCAGTTTTTGTATATACACACATGTTTAAATGTATTCGGCAGGCACACGTCAGGAAAAGAAAATGAAATGAGAAAAAAATGAACAATTTATTTTAGTTTCTCTCCATTTATTGGCTATGCATAGAAAGACGATTTGTAAAAAAAACGAACGAAGAAAGAAAGCGGCCGTGAATGTTATGTGTTGAGTATCTGTGTGTGCTTCTGCTTTCGAATGAAAGGCAGTATATTACATTTTTTGTTGATATTGTTGCTACATGATTCTTTTCGAGAGTGAATATATCTGAATCCTTTCTGAATGTTCTGTTTTTTCTGTCCATTTCCTTCCTTTTTGCTGTTTACTCGAGAATCCTTTTTGTGAGAACGACAACAACGGTGGTGGTTGGTGCACCATTTTTGTTTTGTTGTTTTCTTTGTCTCACTTTTGTTTGTCTGTGAGATGGTGGTACAAAAAAGGAGTATTTATTATACATGTGTGATGATTGGAGCCGTTCAGCAAGTAAGGTTTACAGATGTACAAATGACATAGGTGAATGATTTAAGTGTTAGAGGATTAACGTCTTTATGGCGTGAACGGTTCCTTGAAAAGTTGAACGTCCCTTTGCTTCTGTTGCTCTGTGACTGTGACTGGAAAATCATCTAAGGTTTTCGCACCCATTCACCTTCACAGACAGAAAAGGTAAGAATAAGAAATGAGGTACACGCTTACTTAAATAGAGAGAAGCGAAAAAAAGAAACAGAATGTCTGGTTGAAAAAGATGGAGTTGACATTTGTGTGGAAATGCAACATGGGAAAATGAAAAGGTACATTCTCGGACTACACACACGGAAGTAGGAAAAAAATGGTTTGGCTTTCTTCATGACGAGCGAGAGAAAAGGAAAAGATAAAAAACGTCTTTTGCAAATCTGATTAAAATTCCTGCAAGAAAAAAAAAAGCCAACATAATAGGATGAGTGGAGGAGGAGTGGGATGATGGCGATGTAGGTTATTGGAATTATTTGATGGTGAAAGTAAAAAAAAGGAACAGTTGTGATGTTGACGCTGTGCTTTGAAAGTAAACTTGTGAGAGTTGTGTGTTTGTGATTCAAAATGAAAAAGAGAAAAGAAAAGAGTTGTAAACCAAAAGCGTTTTCCATTCTCTGCTAGTTTTTTCTTTCTTTTCTCGTTTTGGGTAGATGATATACCTTTATTACGTATGAAGGCGATCTCTTAAATTCACGTGCGATGTGTATCTGCAGCGTAAATACAGAGCGTTACGTAATACCATATGTGTTAAGGCATAGCACGGTTTCAGTTTTTTTAGAATGAAACCAACCACCACCTTTTTCTCAAATTGTATCCACTTTTCTGTATTTTACTATTATTGCTCTGACTTTTTTGCCAGAAAGAAAAAAAATCGTCAAAGGCGCTGCTGTTTCTTTTCTTCATTTTGTTTTGTTATTTTCTACTAAAGGATTGGTGAATAAATATATTATACCCTTTACCTTTACAATTTGCTGTAAAAAGGGAAACTTTTTTTTACGTGAAAGAGGTTTGGATCAAGAGATCATTTCAGTATGGAGCGAAAGGAATTACGGGAAACACATCAGATAAAACAGGTTTCTTGCGAGGTGGACTGAAAAAATGTCAAACAAATTCAATACCAGAATNCGGGAAACACATCAGATAAAACAGGTTTCTTGCGAGGTGGACTGAAAAAATGTCAAACAAATTCAATACCAGAATAGCAGAAAGCATCAAAGAAGACAGAGAGAGAGGGAGAAAAAAAAGAAATACAATGACTTTGGAATGGAATGGAGAAAGATGGCAATCATGATGATGATTCTACCTACACACATGCCTTGTCTTACCATTTGTTACATTTCAGTTCAGTTGGTCACTACTGGTCAAACTAAAAAGCAATAAAGCTAGACAAGACATGGGAAAGCAATGATATTACGGTCGAGAAAAAATATTAAATTGTTTTTAGAGATACGTGTAACATCAGGCTTTCTTTCTGCCTATGAAACGTATGAAAGGTGTATGTGGGTTGGAGAAAGAAAAAAAAACATTAATCTAAAATATCCAGGTGCATGGCATTGTGTGTTTCTATCTATTTCACTGGAATGCACCCGCATTATCTTTAAACCCATTTTTTGGCTGTATCTCTATCCATTTGTCTTGAAATTTCATTTCGAGTTACGTTCGTCGTTTCTTATCTTCAAGAAAGCTGATTCGCATTGGAACATGGAATATTTTTTTCATTCTTTTTTGCTCTTTCCGGCTGAATGGAGGGAATAAATATATGTGAAATTTAGACGAGCACAACAACAGAAAATGTTTGAAATGATCACATATTCTTTCTCTTGTAATTTACGATTAGACAATCCCATCATTTCGTGGGTTTTCCCAAAAGAGAACATTTCTATCGTCTTAATGGATTGAGTGCTATCGTTAAATTTGAAAAAGATGGCATAGAAAAATGGAAATTGGTGGAACAAGCCAAGCCACTTTACCACAGTTCTATAATGATCATGATCCGCTTATCAATTTGCTAACATAAAATGGAACCACGTGAAGGAGACCGATGATGGCTCATTATTTTGGCAAATGGCAAAAACAAATAACAAGCAGTAAGGCTTTTAAGGATTATCATCTTGCTTCAACATTGATAAAATGATAAAAATAATACATGTTGGAAAGTAGTTACACAACCAGTAACTTTAGACAGAAATCGAACTACCAATTATTGTAATTGGTTATTAAGGTTGCACTTCACAAAATGCTACATATGTGGTCATTAGCAGCTCTCTATATTTAACTTTCCAATATCCTCTACATTCCCAATAAAATAGGGCCATATCAATTCTGAATAAAGATGCAGTAATGGTGTTAGTCAGTGAAAGCAAACTTACATCAGTTCATTATTCTGAAAGCCTCATAAAAATAACGGGTAGAAAAGTTTCGGAAAAGTGGTAGTTCTGCTCACACAACGTGAAACCTTAAAAAGCTACAAAAGAAAAAAAATCATACATCTTAGCAAACCTACACGATTGTCAAATATATTTTAGGAGAAAATGATGCGTTTTTTGGTTCTGTTAAACAAGTGGACAAAAAATATTGTGCATTAGGACAGGAAGGCAGAAAATCATGGACAACTATTTTTTTGCGAATTGAGCAGCCATAGAAAAAGGTACCTAATTTTTTGTATGCTCATTCTTTTCGCTCACTGCGTTTGCTCTACTTTCCCATATTGCACCGTGAAACAAGGCTGGACAATCTGGTGAAACCGGATGCTGCTGTGTGTATCCTTCCTTTTTACTTGCTTGCTCCATCACCACCACCACCATCGTCTTGTCTTCATGGCAGAACTACATTTTTTTGTAAGAAGCGAGGAGAAAACTGACTGGACGTTTTATTTCTTTTAATAGTAGTGGTTGTTGTTGTAGTGGCTCTATAAGCCTTTTCATTATTAAATGTACAATATAGCAGACCATTTTTCCCTCTTGTGTGTTCATGTCCAAAAAGAAGACTAATATGTTATGTGTAGTCCTTTATAGTCTCTGCTACAACATGTTTGGGGAAAAAGTAAGAAAACCAATAAATGCGCAATATCCAATATTATATGACTTGCTAAAAGTAAAATGCTATTTTTTCTGGTTGAAGGGAACACGCAACTGGAGACTAGTACCAGCTTTTCTATTTCATTTCTTCGTCTTCCACTTTGCCATTCTCTTTTTAAATACCTTCTTGTAGGTTGCATTTCATTCCATATAATATTCGCTGTTGGGCGGTTTTACCGTGAAAATTCCAACAAAACTGGAGTTTAGAAAGAGCATGAATACCTATGTTAAGTGTGTAAAGGGGTTGGTCCCTATTTAAAGTTTTACGATGTTTTGTAAGAGTAGGCGTATTTCCAATGAAATGAATCGGCTTTCAAAAATTCAAGCTTGACGATGAAGGACGATGCTGTATAATGTATTATCATGAAGTGTTTTGGCCGCTTGAATGAAGAGAAAAGGTGAAAGGTATAGCCGAGCTACTACATATACATATATGCGTGTGACCTCGTGTAGAGCTGACTTCCGTTGTGAAAGCAAAATTGATATTGGAGAAGGGAATTATGCAATGTAAACGGAGAAAGCAGAAGGCTTTTAAGAGATACATGGGTATGCGTAGGTTGTAGCATGAATATTTTTTTCTGGTAACAGTTGACCGAAAATGAATTGAAATTGAATGGTTTTGTCGGTTACTTCCATCCTATATCATCTTTCATTCCGCTTGAATTGACCGGCGCTGCTTATTGTGATGATATTACATAGGTATTATGAAAGGTTAAATGTGAGGCAATAATACCATCAAAGGATGAATTTGGGCGAAATGGATCCGATTCTCGGCGTCGCTATTGTGTTACAACTTAAAAGTATGAAATGTATGAATTTTTCAATCATGTATGTATTTTTTTTATTATTTCTATAGATTGAAGCATTTGACATGGACTCAGGTGAAAACGGACGACTGTCTTACGCCATAACATTTGGCAATATTGGAGCTACCTTTGGAATAGATAAGGACACCGGCTGGCTCCAGCTTGACCGTCCTTTGTCAATACCATTCGGTGAGACCTCTGTGGAATATCAACTGACAATACAGGCGAGTGACCACGGGAAGCCGCCTTTGAGTGCCACTACCAATCTTAACATTTTGGTCACGTTAGCATCAGATGAGGAAGTTGTCGCTTTAAAATGCTCCGGAGATGGCACACTTTCTTCGAGAAACTCACCCTTTTCCAGTTCAAAAATGATGAGAGTTCGTGTAAAGGAGAATTCCCCGCCGGGTACTTATGTGACAACAGTGCGGGCGGTCAACTCGAAGGCAGTTAGTTTTGAAATTGAGGATAATCGTAATCACATGTTTTGGATCGATCCCACCACAGGAGTTATACTCGTGGGGAAAGGGAGAGGAATTTTGGATAGGGAAACAAAAGCCAGTCATGAAGTATTTGTGAAGGCAACCAATTCGGTAAGAGAAAGAGCTATGTGCGGTGGCTGTGGTGCACGTACATAACCTGCTCTGAA
Organism: Coecobrya sp. COE2; assembly: GCA_027743765.1. Lineage (NCBI taxonomy): Eukaryota > Metazoa > Arthropoda > Collembola > Entomobryomorpha > Entomobryidae > Coecobrya > Coecobrya sp. COE2. The sequence goes on from JAHZMV010001582.1 coordinate 11,108, forward strand.
ATGCATTTATTTTAATTTGATTACTTTTTTTTGCTTTGTTATGTGTAGCGTGGAGCAACTGCAACTTGTCGGGTTGTCGTTGACATAATTGACGTAAATGATCACAAGCCGCAATTCACCCGGCTTTACTATGAAGGCATTATCCGTGAAGATGCTCCCCTGGGCACTCTTGTCCGTAAGCGTCCAGAAGGCTCGGAACTTGATGAGAAACGCCCGTTGGTTTTGGAGTGCTCCGACTCTGACGTTGGTCTTAACGCTGTACTAACTTACTCCATTGTCGAGGACGATGACATGCGTAAAGTGTTCCACATTGATCCTTCCACGGGTGCCCTACTTCTGGTTACCTCTCTGGACTACGAAAAACGAGCTATGTATGTTTTTCACGTAAAGGCGACTGACGGTGGTGGTCTTATATCACCCACAGTGGCAACGGTCAATGTCTCTGTGGAGAATGTCAACATGAAGAAACCGGTTGTGCAAAGTGCTCGTGTTGAAATGCTCTTGCCAACCGCACCAGGAGTGTTAATTCATCAAGTTCAAGCTGTAGACGCGGATGGTGATACGCTTGACTTTAACATTACTCGGGGCAATGCTCAGGAATATTTCAAGATTGGGAAACGCACGGGAGAAATAAGGATTGGGAAAGCAGACGGATTCTCGGGAAGCAAGCACGTGTTGGAGGTGGCGGTGACTGATGGAAGGTTCTGGAGTTTGGCCACTATCACTGTGCATGTGAGGCCGTTGGTAAAGAATCCCGACTTTACTTTCAGAAATGCCACGTTTCTCGGCAGCGTCACAGAAAACTCGACAAAGAGCGTTAACATCATGTCATTGACCGTTGTGGGTGCTCATATGAATGAGCGTCTGAGATTTCAGATTCTCAATCCCAATCTCCATTTCGGAATTAAACGCACTTCAGGAGTGATCTTTACTACAGGAAAGAAATTAGATCGGGAGGAAGAACCCATACACAATTTGCTCGTTGAGGTAAGTAAAACTTGCTCAAGTCTGAGGAAGTCAATCGAAAAATGTTGTGAGCTTTCACGCACAACACAACACTCAAGTACAGACAAGAAGGAGAGATTTTATTGGTAATTTTATGTGCTCCTATATGTCCTCCTCTTTCTTACCGTTGTTTAACCTCCTCCTTAATATAATATGCTATATGCAATAAATGTAAGTCAATAGGGAATGGAAAAATCACTCAGCGGTAATAATGCATTTCACATTCAAGGAATTTCAAGAGTCAAGATAAAAGGGAGAACACAAAAAGCATACTTTCAAACGAAAGTACAATAAACGAACCATTGAACGAGATTCATCTTCATCGCTTTCTCCCGGCCAATTGTTCCGTGCCGAGAAATTCTTCTTTTTATTTCCCCTTTTATTCCATTACTTCTATCTGAGTTACACTGCGAATGAGTGAAGTCCCGTTGAAGAAAAATCATCAGCAAGAAGATGATGTGGTGGTGTGAGGGTTCAGTTTATTCTTCGTCTCTCTCACTTTTTTATTGCAGCTCTCAGAGAACTTGAGAGAAGCAACGAGGAAAAGTGAAGAATAAAAAGACTGATTCGAGATTCCTTTTCTTCTTTTAAGATTTTTTTGTACTTTCTGAGATTGCAGTGTTTTGAAGTTACATATAGGTATATAATGTGCTTATATAACTCATAGTATTCCCTACTTACAAAGTTTCGAGTGCCGTGGTTGACTATGTAGCTAAAGATGTTTATGGTCGACTACCGGCAAAAGAAAAAAAGTAGGTAGCGTTCGTATAATGGAGAGAAAAGCGAGAGTCTAGTCTATTCTACTTACAAGCTAAAAAATCTCATTCTTCTTCACAGTTCACATTATTTGTGAGCTGCTTTCTCTCTTTCCACATTTTACGCAATGAATTATGACCGTTAGCTCTGAGCAGCTAACCAAGCGATGAACAAAGTTATATCGACATGCGAGAAGAAAGTATTTAATGCACTCCTCTCATCCTGTGCAAAGGAGAAAAATTCGCAACTCTGGAAATTTCATTCTGGACGGAACGCACACAATTTTTGCAGAACTCGGTACGCCAAAAAGTTGTGTGTGGGTATGTACGTGTATATGCGGGCATACGATAACATCATATCATATTATTATCATTCTCATAGCCGGAAAAACCTTGAGCAAGGAAACTAGAAACCCGTCGCTCTTCTAAAATGTTCTAGGGAACAAAATGATGAAAAAGCTTTTTACCTTAAGCTTTTGCTTGGTTGTTGAACTTGATCTGTTTGTAAACAGGTATATATGCCTTTAGAGAGTGGCCTAGCATTTCACTTTGGTATAAAAACATTGCTCAAACCTTTCTGTATTTACAGGCACTCAACTTTACTTATTATCGCTGCGTGTGTATGTTAGGAAGAAAATAGAGATAATTTGAGATGAAGAGAGAAATACGATGAACCACCATTCTTTTTTTCAAACTACTTTCTTCCTCATATAAACTTGTACAAACACATACTGCGCTATCTCTCAAAGTGTGTCCAATGTCGTTGCACCCAAAGGATTATAACGCGAGAGTGGTATACCTACTACATATATATAGGACGACAAGAAAAAAGGACCCGGTTTTTACTCAATCTTAAGAAGAAAAGAAATGAATGAGCATTGCAAAAAGTTTACTTGGTAGTTGTGCCAAGACTGGCCAGGGAAAGGAAAAAAAGGAAAAGGAATGGTAAGAAGGAACACTAGAGTAGTAAAAGTAAGTGGCAGCATTATCAGCAGGAAGTGAATGGACTTGCGTTGTAAGGTGGTCTCTTATGCTACTGCTCAAGGTGGTGGTACTAATACAAAACACAACGTATGCTATAAATACTTATATAAGCAATATGAGCGCACATACACACATGCTAGAAGTATTTTTTTCGTGGATAGCTTTACAGAGACGAAGGACAATGTGGAAAACATCTCTTGGGCTTTTTTTCAACGTGGAATGTCCTGTGCGTAGATAGTGAGAGTGTGAAGAAAAAAGGCTGCAGGGATAGGAG
>JAHZMV010001583.1:0-12579 GCA_027743765.1 Coecobrya sp. COE2
GTCACTTTTACAAATAGAAAGGCAAGGCTAACTGAAAAGAACTGCAGCAGCAGTCAATCGACAATTTACTTTCGAGGTAAACTCTGTGTGGAAACTTGTGTGTGAGTGCACATCATTACGTCGTCGTGTGCTCCGTTTGTATATACATTCAACTTGTCTACGGTTAATTTAAGAGAGAAAAAAGAGATATGTGTGGTGCATACTCGACTATCATCGTTTCAGTTCACAGGATAGATAGAGAGATAACATGATACATATCATTATCGTGAAGTGATCATATGAAACAAACATTTTGATTTTTTGGCTTTCGGCCTTTTCCACACTAGTAAGCACTGTAGTGGTTGTGTTTTTGGGCGATAATATGATAATACAAGAGTGTAAAAATTATGGGTAACTTTCTTTCTGCACGAATAGACCTACAAGGTGTAACAAGGGGAGTGGAAACGAGATGAGAAGACAGGTTCACAACGGACCAAAGAACAACCCAAATTGCATTTTTCTCTCTTTCTTCGGGAAACAACCAACTTACTATAACAGAGTGACAAAGTTAATGGATGGTAATGATGCTGTTATGCTGTTTGGTGACTTGTCTTCAGAGAGTGAATATTATCCACAGGTTAACAATATATATATGTGCATGATTTAAAAAAAAAGCTTGAGATGGTGGGTTGTACTGATTGTGAAAGTCTGCCTTTTAAATTTACTATGCATCATGTGTCGAAAATTCAAAGTGAAGAGAGATGTGAACAAACTGCACATTTGGAATTCAATTATGGGATTGGCTTGATGGAATATGTTTGTGAATATTGAATATATAAAAAATAGATGTGTTTGTGTAGTTTATATAAGGTTTACTTACACAGTTGTATATGTCAAAGGAAAAACTCCATTACGGAAAAGAATGCACTAAATGTCATTGAGTGATCACGATGATGATGATGATATGACTGCTATGCACGACGGCACAATGTAAATGAACTCATCATCATGATTCAATAGGAACACAAGAGAAACTGTACTAGAATACAGAATGAAACACGACATGAAAGAAAAAACGGGAAGGAACAATGATATGAAAGGAAAGTGAACACTGGCACACACACACAGAGCGTAAGTGTATCCATAAAAATTGACATGACATGGCCTGCATAAATTTTTTAAAGAGCACCAGTCTTGCTCGTCTTCCCGTTTGATACTCTCTCAACTCCCGACCTTTTCCCGTCGTGACTCTTTTTCGAGAATACGATAAAAACAACATGTGAAAAGTAGATACAATCTCTTACAAAATTTGCAGTTAGCAGAGTTACCACACCAGAGAGAAGCAGGACTCACTCGAATTATTGTAGCCAGTCATCCAATAAACAAAGACAGAGAACCACACACTTTGCAACAAGCAAAATCGCAATGACAAATGATAACATTTTACAAGACATGCTAATAAATTGATAAGAAAAAACTAGCAATTTAAAATGGAATGATGAGCATCACGGTTGAAAAATAGTTCAGGAAGAAACAAGCAAAAACAAAGAAAGAATAAGACATTACCTTGAAAATGGACAGATAAATGAAACGAACAACGAAACCACTGAACTGACACTCCAACTCACGACAAAGATATTTGGAAAAGGAAACAAGAGGAAAACAAAGAAAAATGCTTATCCGATACAGATCCGGATCAGACTGACTGACTGAAAAATTAGATAAATGCTTTTTTGGTGACTAAAATGCGACGGCTGCTGATTTGTCTTTTCTCTCTCTTTCTATCTATCTCGGTTAAGTAAAATTCATGTATACACTTGGTTGATATGTACTTGCACGATCCCAGAATTATTGTGACTAGGAACGAAAGCGAAGGATTTATTTTCTCTCAGTTTTTCTCTCTTCGTCTTGACAAAATAATATTGTAATCTGTCAATGAAAAGAAAACGTTCCCGTGTTATCTTTACCAGCAGCAGTGGTAGTAGTGCAAACAGCACCGGAACCAGCAATTTTTTCCGTGATCCTAGTGAATCGTAGGATTTACTGGGGGGAAAATGTGGCAAAATGGGGACAAAGTCTGATTGCATATATGTAGCTATAATTTCAATTGCTAGATATATGTACTGAGTAATATATATATACTACACAGATATGAATGGCGATGCTGGATGATGGTCGACGGATGAATGAAAACGACTGGAAAAACAAGATTAGCGATTACTCTTATTTTCTTTTCCTTCTTTCAGCGCAACGAGGCCGAGTCAGCCAAATCTTAAATCTTTTTATTTTTCGTAGCCAGTCAGCTATTCATACTTGTATCCTGCTTCCTTGCTGTGGCAAAATAGTCACCATTAAAGCATCACAACTGATGCTCTCTCTGTAAAACTTGCCATAAATACGAATCGAAGCATAGAAATAAATCTCTGGAAAAAATCCTCTTTTCATCTTCTTGATTCCTTATTATACCACAGAATAAGTACCAAGATGCTGTATACAAGAAGCCATTACGAGAAGATTTGATGTGTGGTGGTGGATGTGTGTGTACATTATGACTTTTGTGGTGTTTGTGTGTATTTAATGTGGGAGTGAATGTATACGTGAACATACGAAAACTGTTTTATTACGCAGTGACGCATTTCCCTTGTACTATGATAAGACTTTCTAGCATAATATTACAAAGTATTTCATATATATACGTATATATTATTATTCCCTGTCGTCTCCAGTAAGATGACTGCGTCGACAGGATAAGAGGATTCTTGTAACTCTTTTTCTTCTTACTCACCACCGCGACTTACACGGCGACAATATAGCAGTGTTGGTGACTCTGCAGAACAGAAAAGTCTTAAGACTTCTTTATTTTCTTTTTCTTGTCAAAGTTGGCTTTGCACATATAAACACTTTTGCTTTTCAATTCTCTCTGGAAAATGCATGTTATTATTATTAGTAAAAATGAAAGGAGAAAAAAATTTGACTCGAATCAGTTCATTGAGTTATAGTTTATGCATATATGCCTAAGTATCGTCTATCATCTTCCATTCAACGTGTTCACTCTTTGACATATTATTATTACAATGTTCCAAACTCCAGTAGCAGCTGCCCAAAGTATCAACAGAAAAGGATGAACTAAAAGAAGTGAATAGAAGATTGGAAGGAAAAATTATTTGCTAGAGTCTGTAAGGGCAGAAAAAAGTTTTTAATAACTTGCCTTAATAGCATTTTCTGTCTTCTGATTCTGACTACCTAGTAAGAAAGGGAGGAAAATATTAGTCGTCAGCAAAAAACCTATCATTTCTGCACAGCTGCTCTGCATATAATATTATGAATTTGACATGGTGTATTATTATTACCACATATACATACATGGATTTATTATGATGATATGTTATGATTGTATCTTTTGTGCTACAAAAATGCTGAGTTACTTGTAAAGTAATGGAGCCCAAAAGGAAGTAAGCCGTATAATATCACGTATGTCATCATGAATTTTGGCGAAAAACGAAGGAATCGTATATTATAATGAAATCATCTTTTGTGTAGGAGCAGAGGTAATCCTATTACCGGCTATCATTAGCATGCATGTTCCTCCACCCACCCAAGCATGTAGTCAGAAAGATAGAAAGACAAGCGCTCTAGAAAAACTTGTGTGGGTACTACTGGGCCAAACTACAGACTTTAGGAAGAAATCAAGAAAGAAACCCATTGGCTTTTTCAAACAATGTCGCCATTCGAAGCACACATTTTGATCCAACAAGCCATCACCACCACCTCCACCATCCCTTCTGCTACTGGATCATCTTTCCCCAATGACGGCGGAAGCAGCTGCAACGTCGAGAAAATTTTACTTGAAGCCTTAAAATCCCATCGTCTAAATCCCAACCTCCGATTTAAAAATGAAAGTTTACTTTCCACTGCCATCAAAAAGGGTTGCGCAAATCTGCTCAAACTTTTCCTCGAGCATGGTGCTGATCCCAATCTGAAGAGTTATGAAAATGGCAGGTATGAGCCAGCTCTCATCACAGCAGTTCGGTACAAATCCCTGCGGTGTGTGCAAATCCTACTTGAGCATGGCGCAAACCTGAGCAAGACCAACTTTTATGGGTACTCTTATCCTCCTATCATAAAACAAAATACTTTGCAAGCTAAAACTATAACTTACCAGCATCACCACCAATTTAATAATAAAAATGCATGTAAAATATGAAAATCATAAAAAATGTTCCATTCTTCCCAAGAAGACTTCGTTTTAGATAAAATGTCACGATGAGAACTTGTGCCAATAAAAAATCATTTGTGTGTATGTATGCATGCATGTAAATCAACAATGCCCAAATTTTTATGATTTTAATACTGTTATATAATCCTATTATTATTATTATTATTATACTTTCTCTGTAGAACCGACGCAGTATTTCAAGCTGTCCATGAGAATGCTTTAGAGATTTTGGATTGCCTTCTCTGCTACGACGAACAAAGCCAACACGATAAAAGTTATTATCATCAGCCGCAGCGACAGAAGAGAGACGTGCCAACAGCAGGATTTTCCTCATTCTCATCGTCATCTTTACCACCACATCAGTCTATTATTATTCAAAAGACAACCGCAACAATGAAGGAAACGGATTCAAAAGGAGGAGGGGAAAACAAGGCAGTATCATCAGCAGCACAACCAGCGGCTCAAGTCGTCGTGTTAAGCAGGGAAAAGTCATTCAATAATAATAAGAGCTGTAGTAAAGGCCATGATTCCGATGATCATGTGCTTTGCCCTTTCTACTACGCCCTCAACTCTGCCCTGTCATATCCCAGTAAACGGGCATCTCTAGCTCTCCTTCTTCAGTCATATTACAAATGCAAATGTCTTGAAGAAATTGCAAGCTGTTGTGGTGCTGCTGGTGGCACACTCAACCGAACAAAACTCTCCGATAGAGGCTGATCAAGTGAAAGAATGTTTGAGAATCGTGCTGTCTAGTTTGCCAAACTTTTCTCCCTTCTCGTTTTCCAGCCATGGTTTTCCAGAAGCGGATAAATCTGTTCTGCTTGCTGGTATTCATGATGATGATGACGATGATGATGTTGTCCGGCAGCAGTAATTATTATGGCACACATCATCATCATGATAGTTTGGAAGTACATGCTGATAATGAAAATGATATTAGGTTTCAGCTTGGAAAAGCACCAGCAGCAGGAGAAAGAGGTGGAGGTGGTGGGAGAGAGAGAAATGAGCCCAGCAGTAGGAACTTGTTTCCTTACAAAGTATATAAGATCCAGGGAAAATGTCATGTCATAAAAGAGAATGAGTCATCAACATCATCGCCACCATCACCAACAGCAGCAGCACAGCAACGACCATCGTCAAGTTACGTAGTTCTCGTGGGACCTTTGAAGTTATCCTGTATTACAAGGGAAGTGATCCGCGATCAAATTATGAGGAGTGCTCAAACAACTTGTACTGCTACTTCAACTGCTGCTACTGCTAATGGAAGTACTCAAAGCGAATCGACCAACAACACGATGACGACTACTACTAGTACCATCACTACTGTTGCTCCTCATCACCAGCTACCGCCACCACCTCCGTTACAATCAACGAAAGGAGATGCAGTCAGCGTAATAGGAACTCAGGAGGAGTACTATTTGAGAAAGACGAGGAAAGCGGAATTTTCGGAAAAGTTTGGAAACCCTAACGATGCCATCCTCTTTGATGGATTACATTTTGTACAGGAACATCCAGTGGACTAACAACGGTGGCAGGATCAACAGTAGCAGCAGTGCTATGAATAGACAGGGTGGAAAGAATGGCAAGCAGAAGGAAAATAACGAGCTCAACAGAAGCACCACCAACATCGACAATATCAGGCTAATTAAGAGGGATCTCGAGTTAAACATCAACTACTTTGCCATTTATATTTATTAGCTAACTTGTACTCTTAAAACGGATCGTAATTATAGAAGACTGTATACATACATATTGCACACTCCTATATATTTATGTATGTATTTTGTATTGATCTTGTGAAAATTTGTATAAGATGCAGACCAAGTTATGTACATATTTGAATGCCTGTGTGGATTATGTAAATTTTTTCACATTAGACATAGTTGACGCGCTCCCTGGCCTCTCTCATGTTATATGCATGGCCCATAAATACTTTTATACGTACATTATTAACTTTACTGGCTCTATATGTATCGGTTAAAATGGAAACTTTGTACTAAAGAGAAAACTTTTCTACTTTATTTTATTTTTTCAAAAGTCAACCGAGCAGCAACTCAACACTTTGACTTGTTATGTAACGAGTTGACGATCAGCCATGGAGAGAAACATATCAGCTTAGGTATATGGGATGGTGTTCGAGAAGAAGCACTTGAAAGACGGCGACAACAACGCCTGCCATATATAGTTCTCAGCAACATGTCGTCATTCTTTGTGAAACCTAACCTAATCGAAATGAGAAAAAAAACTTGACGGTAGGAAATGTAAAAAGGTCATTTTATTTAGAGTTAGAGACAAGCAATTTTCCTCTTTTGCTCCTGTTTGTTCTCTCCCTTTTTACTTGACTGCCTCACTGCCTCCTTTACTACTCACACTTTCACTCAACTGGATAGTTAAAATAATATGTAATATAGGAAGAGAAAGGAGCAGAACATCTTGAACATTTCATTTTTGAAGAAGAAAAAATCTTTTCTATATTTTCACCCTTTCTTCCTTTCTCCAAGACGCGTTTCCATTTACTACTGCAGCATTACACACTGTCATGTTTCTACTTTCTGCTGAGAGGAGAATATATAAAATAGGTATTAGCGGGGGAAATGGTTGTATTTTCATGATGATAGTAAGCCATAACGGGCGATATAAATGTGAAAAATACTTAGGGATTGACTAAGTGAGTTGAGTTTTGAGTGAGGCGACCCTTTTTTCTTGGCTGGAATTTTCTGACACTGTACAACTGCCAGAGCCAGCCAGCCAGTAGACTTAACTACTCTGCCATAATGCCATTTTCTCCTCTCTTCTGTCTTTTAACTTTCACATTAGAGAAAATGAAAAAGTTCACTGGTATCTCTGTCTCTGCGTTAAAAGAGGAGCACAATTTTTGCACTCAACAAGACTCGGGACATGTGTTACTGTCTACTTTATATTATTTCTATTCCACGCGTTTAGTATACAGCAAAAGTCCATATACAAATGACTGCTTTTGTCTGGAAGTAACATTATAATATTACACATATAGATGTATATTAGCATGGGAAAATGTTACCGATGAAATGAGAAAAACGTGGAAAAGCCGTTAAGTTAACTATGTATGGGTTTTTACACTTTTTTACTTGGAGAGCAGTTATTTTGGAGAAAATGGAAAGAAGTTTTTAGTGGGAAAGATGGAGAAGACGGAAAGATGTCATTTGAGTAATGACTCGCAAGTGAAAACTTTCTTTCTCCCTCTCTCTTTCACACACATATACTCTTTCTCCGAGCATTTTCCCTCTTTCTCTCCATTTAAATGGCAATGAATAGCATTTAGAGAACAATGATAACTTGATGAACAAGAAGGAAGAAGAAAGAGCCAGAGAAAACGGAAACCAATGCACTGCGGTAGTACGACCGTACATGTACATACCTACAAAGACTATGAATTATCAAAAAGAAAAAAGGAAATATAGTGGAGTTGTACTCAGTATAACTGTATCGAAATAAGTAAGTACTACAGATATTGGTTACTAACTATACGATGCGGTGGTGAGTGAAAGAAAGAATCGAGTGACAGACATATAATGTATACAGTTTGAGAGAGAGAGAGAGAGCAAGAAAGTTTTCACGTTAACGAGCAAATGAATAAGGGATGACTGGAGGGAAAGGCGAGTGTATCTGCTGCCTCTTCTGCTTCATTCTACTGCTGGGTGTAAAAAGGATGAGAACAAGATATGTAATGATAATAAAAAGATTTTGGATTTAGATTAAAGGACTGTAAAATGTGTAATGCATTTTGTTGTACATTAATAGTTTAGAGGGGCCTTTTGCTGGCGGAAAGGGAAAGTTGAAAGGACCAAGAGCAACAACAAAAAAATACTTGCTGCCACTGCCACACACAGCAGTGCTCGCTTCAGTTACACAATCTTATCGCATACCGTTTCCAGCGGCGGTAGTGTAGTATAGGTTTCGTTTTATAGGTATTAAAAAGTATCTCCGGAGAACTTTTGTGCTTCATTTAATGTCAAATCGATCCCTGGGGCCCTTTGGGGTGCATGTCGTGCCATGATATTGGTACTACTATACATAGGTATGTATGTTTCTATACAACCGACAATAACAGCAGTTTGTACACTTCTCTAGCTCCCTGTATTTCCTTCCTGTATACTATAAAGTAGTAGGACCACCACCAGGGCAGCGCATAGTAGCGATATTATGAAATGGTAACAATTTTAATGATGTGAACATATTAACTCGCCATTTCAGCCAAATTGGATGAGAATGAACCCCAGGAGTGAGCCAGTTTCAGATATAAATACCCTGTAAAGAATTTCATGTGCGGGAATGCTGCCATTCTAAATCCTCTGATACGATTATTATTCCAATGAATTATTTTCGAGAGAGCATCAACCAACAAAAATTATTATACTCTGGGTATGCCCCTGCAAAATACCCCCATTTTCCCGTACCTTTCACCATCATATCGGCATTAATAAATCTAGTGAACTGGAAAAAAGTAGATTGTCTGTAAAAGCCAAAAGTTTTATTTGTGCTGGTGGAAAATGAAAATACTCTGGGGTAAATTATCTGGAAGAGATTATTACAGAAATATGACCGTGCATATATAGTTATATCTCAATTTTTAGGTTTATCATGTCCCTTAAATATTCATGTCTTGTGCCGTGTTATCATCATTTTTATCATTTTTGTAGTCTCTTGCCTTTCACTATCTCATTTTCTTCTCGGAAAGCAATTCTCTACATTATGTATTATAATATGATTATTTGAATAAAATTTATATATTAACTGTATTTCCTATACATACTTTATTGAGTTTTCGTACTTTATAGAGTTTCCTTCTCGGTAATCATATTACCTTCCATGCAAAATTGAACAATGGCATATGTGTTGACGTGAAAATACTTATCGTACCACCGTGTCACATTATGGAATTGACACGTTGAAAACAAAAAAGGAGAAACCTTTACAAATAAATAGTCATGTTGCTACTCTACTTTCGTTAAAATTGTTCCTGTTCTATGCAAATTTTGTGGGGAAACTAGGAAAATGCTTTAGACTATACACACTATTTATACCCAAAGGCAGCATGCTGCCGAGCAGCAGCACATCATCAAGGCAAGCAAACAAAAGATCAGCAAAACAAAGTAAAAAGAGTATAGAGCTCAGTGAAAATGTGAAATGATGCGAAATTGAATATTGGTTTGAGGCTTTTCCGTCGTTTTGTAGTATAGAAAAAGGACACAACAACACACAACTTGTGTACACGTATGGAATGCAGGAAAACCTGGAACAACTTAAAATAAGTTGGAATCTATTTTCTGCCGTGATGCTGCTATGTACCCTTGCTGCTATATATGCTACACAGCTTTTGTGAATACATTAAAAAATTTCTGTTCTTGCTACTTTGTTTGTATGAGTTTCTAATTCCTTCTCATAGAAAATCCAATAAGCTCTTCTACCAACAACCCAGCATGTTATTACAAGCACGCCTCTCTCCCACACTCTTCTCCTCCTGTTGTATGTTCTCATGAAATGTGCCACTCAACCAAAATAATAATATTGCCAACACACACCAATATTCACAAAACTTTTTCATATCATGCTTGCATGCCTACGTGGATACAAAACCAGAGTTATACACGCCACGACAAACTGTGTATATGTATCATTTAATACGTATGGGGACGTGTGCATGTTCAATGTTCCTTTTTTAGAATATCTATAATACCTACACAGTCAACTCAGCCGGGTCCGGTAAACTCTTTTGTGTTTGGTTGGTGTTGTGCATAATAAGAGAGAGAGAGAGAAAATATAATATACAGAGATTGAAAATGAGTTATGTAGTTATTCCACGCAGATTGTTTTCTCGCCAATTCCACATTTAATTCCACACCACCAATTCTCTACCTTACTACCTCTAGCAATCAAAATCGAAAATAGCAGAGTACAAAACGAGAAAGAGAGAAATACAGAGACACAAACCGCTACTGATATTATTACCTTTGGGATCTCTGTCTTTCTGTTCATTTTTATATATAAAGGTACACGTTTTTCTGTACACGTCATTATTGTTTACTTTCTTGTTCCGATAACTGCTATATAGCCTTCTTTGGACCATTAAAGTAATAAGCTTGTCCAGACCAAGTACATGTAGTAGTTACACTTCTCTGGAAAGAAACAAATTGGACATCTGCTGCTTCTGGCGTTTGTTATAGTGAATTCCATGCTCTGTGTGTAGAGAAATGTCAACGTGTGCAGTAGTGTGTGCACTGTGTGTACTCTGTAATCAAGTCTTGCTTCCTGTCGTGTTGTCCTCCTCGTAAAAATACTTGTGTGACTTGTTCAGGAAGGACGAGAGAGAAAGCATAAACGAAAAAAAAACTTTTTATTGCTAGTTTGCTGCAAGCAAAGTGGGAGAAAGCAACCCGGTAATAACGGAGAAAAGAAAAGAGAGGAGCTCTATATAAGAAGAGTTTAAGAAATAAATAACTTTTACTTTTCATCACACTCTCTTCTTCTTCTTCCTCATCTCATCAAACGTAACAAGTAAGTAGTGTAAACATGATAATAATAAGGAAATGAAAACGCAGGTGTGAAAAATGGCGATATAATTTACTTGACGTGTTTTACGTTTAAGTGGCAAATGAAAGAAAGCTAAAGAGAAGAAAAGAAAGAAAACAATAATAATTTTCTTACCTTGTTATCTCTCCTTTTTATTTCTTTCTTGTTTCGTTAATGCAGCAGTGGTGAAAAAAATTGGTATAGTATACCGCACCAAACCACCGCAGTATATGTTTTTTTTGTCAGGCACCTTCTCCTTCTCTCAGTCTTCCTATCTGGTTAATTTACCGCACCAGAAGGGACTCTTACTATATTTATACCCAATCCACAAGAGTATTTATTTCTCTTACTAACTGTTGTGCAGTTCCCCCAAGAAGACATGTAAACAGTACTAAAAGAGTCAAATAAAAATCCAGGAAGAAATAAACACTAAAGACGAAATGTTGTTTAGTTTATTTTCTTCAGATGAAAGAATTTCAAATGGTAACGTGTTATTCTATGCTCAGCGTCTATAAATAGTGCCTCTCTCTTCTACAGAGAGATGCATTTAATATAGAGACCCTTAAGTACCAAAAAAAGCTACAAGGAAAATGAGCTAGCGAGCGAGCGAGAGTGTTCCCAGTTATGTGTGTGTTTTGGAAAGTGGTTGCAGTAAAACTGGCTGTAATCTGTCCAACTCCTCTTGCTGTACCCTCCATACTCCATCATCACCAACTACTCCAACCATTTTACCTCCAACACTAACTGTGACTCTCTGTGTGTATGCGTGTGTGTGTGTATCTCTGTCTCCCTCCAAACTTCACTCCTGTTTCCATCTCTCTCCATCTTATATACTCCAGTAGTCAACTCGTTTCCATTCTTACCATCACCACTACCAAATAGACCTACCAAACATTTTCTACGTCTAACATAACCAAGTGAAAAGTTCTAACACTTTCCACCACCGAAAGAGAAAAAAATCCTTTTCAACATCAACAACAACACATCTCTCTCATCGTCCTTTACAAAAGAGTTCCACTTTTTTTACTTATATAATAACATATATTTTTTCTACTCGCATTCAATATAATATTCCCAGTCCGACACACGTATGCATTTTCTACCAAAAGCCCTTTCTTTCTTCACCAGAGAAAATAATAGATAGTGCGGTGGAAAAGGGAAAAGGAGAAAGACAGTTAAAGAAACAGACATCCAGAAAGAGAGAAAGTCTGTACAGCTTTTGGAAGGAAAATCTACCATATCCATCCCTACACATGGACCACATACACGAGATCATTCCTTTCCCTTGTTCCTTTCCCAATTCTTTCTCTAAAAAAACCTGAACGAACTGTCGCATCATCATCAGCATCTTCAACTCTGCTGTGCTGTTGAACAGAACACAGACAAGCGAGAAACTACTTTTTCTCTTTCTCTCTCTCTCTCTCCACTTTCTATATATATTTTTCCCAATACAGAAAAAAACCGACTAGAATATCTTTAAGGATAAAAAGGATGAGAGAGGAGGATGGTGATGATGCCGACACAATAAAACTAATATCCTTAAAACGGAGAAAAAAAATACACAGTGCAAAGGAGAGAGAAAATCTAAAGTTAGGTAGAAGAAAAAAAGGAATGATATTTTTGTGAATGTAGTGGAGAGAAAAAAGAGAGAAGAAAAACCGTAGTATTTCCTTCTTGAAGAAGGACTTTCTCTATGCATTTTCTCTATCTCTAACGGCCATAGTGTGTGTGTCTTTCTTGTATATGCGAACGCTGTCAAGTGCAAAAATAAACTAACTTTCCCTTCCTTCATACAATCCATTCTTCTTATTTTTCTCTCTTTGTCTCCTGCTTTC
>JAHZMV010001584.1:0-12254 GCA_027743765.1 Coecobrya sp. COE2
AGGGTCTGTGATATACGTAATGTATTAGTGGCAGAACATCGGGCAAAGCCGCCTATCCTGCCTATGTTAAAATCTCACAGAACCTGTGGAAGGTTCTGCAACCGTGTTTAAAACACTGAATTTTAAGCAACGATATATATGATATATGTACCAATGTAGATATTTTAATATACCTATGTATGTCCATTATAATTTGTTGTTTTAACGGTCCTCGTAAGTCACAAAATAAAATACTTCCTACCTATGTTTGTGCAGCCGGCAACAGCCACAGATAATGGAATGCCAAAATGAGTAATTTTAAAGAGCTAATTTACCACCTGCGTTGATGAGGTATGCTACTAAACTAACAATAAATGAATACAATACGAAGCATGTATGCATGATATTATAAAGTACATCGTTATTCGGCAATATAATTCAAGGTATTAATTAGTAGGGTTTATATATGTAGATACCTAGTTTACATCAACTTAAAAAACGTCAGAAAAGGGAATGACACTTGACCACATCACCATCAGCGATTAAGATCTGATTTAAAATGCCATGCATGCAATGAACATTGACTGCAACAAAGGTGTAGTGATAAATTGTCATTGCCAATAATAAAAAGCATTAATAGAACGTTATGCAAAAATAGATCCTCCGGCAATGTTGTTTATTTACAGTCGGTTGAGAGGTTCGTTATCTGTGGGTGTTATGTTTACACTACTGTTGTTATTAAAGAATGTGAAGTCAATGCCTTTATTAGAGCAGCGGCTAGTTTCACAGCCACACGGGAAAGGTACTAGTTTAGGGTTTAAGCAGCATTTACCGAAAAATCGTGACTCAGATCAGATACTGATAAGGTAAGAGCAATTTTATTGATGACCGTGATCTTGAAGACATTTTAAGCTTATCCATTTTTTATTACTATCCCTGAAGACTTGCTGTAGTATTTTTTGGAGTGATCCTTGTTTTCGCAATGTTAATTTGCCTCTGTGCTACATTTTGGTGTGCATCGTGGGTGATTCCTTGGCCAAGTATGTAATCAACAAAACCATCTTAAATCAAAGTGATTGTACTTGATTAAAAGATGGCTGATTCAGCATCCTTTTCAAAGTTACAGGTTTTACATGGAATCGTATAATCCCACGAAGATGTCGAGGAAGCAATAGGAAACAAATGGCCATGGACAGTAATGATCTCCGTAAGATTAATTTTTAGTAAGATCGTGAAATAGATAAAAGTGTGCAATAATAATTAATTTACTTTTCACTTATTGAATTATCACAGCTCCTGCCTATGAGCTAATCTTTGCATATCAAGAAGACGAACGTGCAACTACATCGAATGCTGAGAGTAGGCCACCTTCTTATTCAGATGCTTTGTTAAATAGCAAGGTTGGGGCATTGTGAGATCGCTGTTCATCTCTGTGTCTGATAAAGAATCTAAACAGTGTTGTTTTCATTTCAGTGAATCTTTTTATTTATTTATTATAATTAGGTATTAGTGAATGTATTTAAGTGTATCTAAAGATGTTGCTACTTCAATTTTTATCACAGAATAAACTGGGTATCTTTAATGAAAAACGCCCAGACAAAAATTGTCTAAACTCTATTGCGGACACGTAGGTATTTATGGATATTGCGCATTACGCATGGCATTACGCATAAGCTGGAACGTTACATTAAGTAATAGTTTTTAACCAGTTTGTTTAGGCTTTAAAACTTTTGTAATAGTTACAGTTTTACATCTTGCAATTGAATCAATATCTGTATCAAATCGAATACAATCTCCTTGAGTAGCGGAAAAGTCATATATTATGTAAGTATTTAGCAATTCTAAATCATCACATTTACTTTCTTTGTATTTTTCCCAACGCTAAGACTTTTCGAGTACAGGATCTGCCAGCCTTATCCATCAAATGTCAGACGTGATTCTACATAAAGGGAAACAATTGACACTCCCAAACATTTTAAAAATTGATTTGTTAGTTTTGTTAATTGTTTAATTTTCTAATATATTTTACTTAATGTCTAAAAGACTGCCAATTCAGTCCTTTTCTCAAATAATGCTAATCGTGAAATCATATTTTGTACTTGAATAAATTCGAACATCAGCGTGTGTATATTAACAATTAGAACTGGAAAATGGTTTAGTCTAAAAATAATTTCCTTCTTTTCAAGAGAATGCTCACCACTTAATAGATTATGTAGGTATACATATAATTTTACATGACAGATAATGTCTAAAAGACTGCCAATTCAGTCCTTTTCTCAAATAATGCTAATCGTGAAATCATATTTTGTACTTGAATAAATTTGAACATCAGCGTGTATAGAATTAGATTAGAACTGGAAAATGGTTTAGTCTAAAAATAATTTCCTCCTTTTCAAGAGAATGCTCACCACTTAATAGATTATGTAGGTATACATATAATTTTACATGACAGAAACGTAATTTATCTGGACGTTTTGCATAATGAGATGTTATTGGAATACATATAATAATTCATTTAATGAAGTCTATTCACTTGATAATCTAACTTGTATTTATAAAAGCACATACCTATAACATTTACGGTAACGGCGCAATTTGCCTCTCTGGAATATTGCTTCATGCATTGTATTTACGTACTCCCACTACTACACTCAAAGTCATGTTAACATTCCAATTCCAGCACTCTTCTTATCTTACTTTGTCATTAGTAAACAGACTAACAATTGGTAGTAAATTGGATAAAGCAACCGCTTGGTAAGATAAAACGTTTAGATCTCGTGTACTTTTTACTCATAAATTCAGTTTGTTTTAGGATATTTTTAGCAAATGATGCTCATAGGAAGTTGGAATTTGTGACAAATATGCCAATGTGGCAAAATTAGCTAGAAAAATATTAGTAACATGTTAAATACTATTGAATACACGATGAAAGAATTTTGTGTGACAACGTGTGTTTTTTGGCTCTTTTCATCAAGTGTATTTAGCACAGCATCAACCGCAGCTCGGATTCCTATAAAGAACGATGTTGATTATCACCAGACTAGTGAAACGTCAGAAGCTCCGTATTATTTTTCTGTGAATAGTTACAGTTTTAAGAATCAATTTAGTTTAACATTGGTTAATAATAGTGCCGAGAAAGACACTATAAAGCTTGGATCTCAAAGTGAATATGACCGTATTTCAGAATACCATGAAAGCATGGGAAAGTATGAAAATTGATTTTATTTTAACAATATTATTAGAATCTTTGCAATTTAGAAAAAGAATCACATAAAAGAAATTGTCTTAAACGTAATGTTTTAGAGGATCCTTTTTCCCCCGATACAGTTTGTTGCTTCAGGTGCTCATCTTCATTTGCTGTGCTGCTGGTGTTTCCGCCGTACTTGTTCTTTGTTGTCTAATATGTCTGCACAGTTTACAATTTTTCTCACAATCTACAGTAATACTGGGAGACGATGGAAGGATACGTATGATGCCCCATCGGGACTCGCACTATCGTCTTAACAGTAAGGTTTAAATTTTTTTAGTTTTTATAACATGATGAGACCCACAAAAACGTAATGACAAAATTCTTATAATTTCAGACACTCAAAGGGAAACACGTGTTCATACACATTTAGCTCATTGGAGTCCTGTTATCTTGAACACTGAAAATGAACGTTTCATTTTTCCGTTGGAAAGAAACAATGATCTACGTAAATATATACACTAACATGATTTCAGAATATTTGCTCGTGAAATTGGTAATATTATACGCATTAATTATAATGTTAACAGCTCCATCTTATGATGATCTTATTTGCAAAGAGAAGGATGATATACCTACTAGCCCGTCGCCACCCCCGTATTCTCCTAGTTTTCTTAAAAGTGAAAGTGCGCAACATCAGTCTTTAAAGTTTGAAGACAGTCAGTCCTGAGTGTTCATGATAATAAAATATGCATTTCGAAAGACTAAAATTCGGTGTGTAAAATGGTATTCATGTTACCCCAAAATTTTATCACAATAAAAATATTATCATGAGTGATTTCAATTACTTGTTTATGAATGGTTATTTTCTTATTTTATCGCATGTACAAACTTATTCACACTTATGTTCTAAATATTACATAATAATTATATATGCGCATCCACCTACATAATATTAAGCACAGTTTTTAGATACAATGTATCTAAACACTGTGTATTAAGGTTCTGGGTAAACAGATTATTATCTATGCCGTGTATTACGTTAATGTCATTGACATATGTTAACTGATTTTTAATCATTTTCACGAGTAAATATATCATATCACAATTCCGAAGTATGTCGTATGTACGAATTTGTTCATTTATCTGCCTTATTTTTGGTGAAATGAGTACTGTTGTCAAAAACCGTGTATAATTTACATGCGCATTTCTCTGGATTTTTATTACATATATCCTGGTTGAGTTAACAGTAACTAGAAAGTAGCAACGGTTTAGGTATGACCGTGATAATGAAATAAAGATTAGATAAGGGACTTTCCTCGCAATACTGAATTACGTACAATGTGGGAGGAGAATATATTGTAAAGGATTCCATGTAAAACTGCACACTAATTGGAGTGCTGCAAAAACATTGAAGGTATAACAGAAACTTCAGAAAATTAAGATTTCATTTTGGATATCGTAAATACAAATTGACAAGTAGGCACCCTTGAGAAAATAAAATCCTCAGTATCAGTACTAATAGGCTAGTAACTAAAACATCACTTTTATAATTTAATAAATCCCTAAAAGAATTGTAATGTGGAAAAGTTGCAATATATTAACCAAAAGTCGAGCACTTTTGCTCTCACTTTTCATTCTACAAGTTGTCTGTGCTGATGATTTAGGGGCAAGCGAAGACGATGGGTTTGTCTCAAGTAGAAAAATCCGTTCAATTTCACCTCTACCTGATACGGAAGAAACAACGACCAATAATGGGGGTTTCCCGAGTTTACCGACTTTCCCCACAACAACGGCAATATACGACGGTTTTAGTTCAATATACGACATTGGTACAGGAAAGTAAGTTGCATCTTGCATCAAATTAATCAAAATATGATCATTAAAACCACTATGAATTGTGCATGCATAATATAATTTTACTGCTTTCTGTAGAATGATTGTTCTACTATTGGTTAGTTTCACTATTCCTGCGGGTTTTATGATACTTTTGTTCTGGAGACTTCAAAAAGAAAAGAAGTGTAAGTGTTCGCAAAACCACCGACTAACAATAACAATTACCAACACTAAAATATAACATGGCAATTGGTAATTTTTAAACATTATTTTCAGATTTAAACGCTAGTGCTGGTGCACTCGTCTATAGAGACACAGTTCTTGTACCCAGCTATACAAACTCAAATGATGCAAACATAAACGCTAATAGCAATACCGCAAATGTTATACAAATGCATACGACACTTTATGATACACGTAAGTTTATACATAAATTAATCGTAATCAACCTAAAACGGTGAAACTCGTTACGCCATTATTAAAATTGCTTCAATTTAGCTCCTCCTGAATACGAAGAGGTAGTTGATCCATCAACGCCAAATACGACGCCAGCCGACAACAGCGAATATGCAAAGAGTAAAGACTGCAAAACTGACGACGCTCCACCACCATCATATTCAACCCTGCATATTTAATTAAATAATACAAAAAATGAATTAGGACATTGAAATCCTTGACGTGTAAATAATATCTCGCCCTCGTTATATTTTATTTTTATTTTTATGCTCATCAAATGTAAAATCTTAAGAGTAAAAGTCCCATCAAATTGAAAATAAACGGAAATCAAGCTCATATGGATTTTAATAATTTTCTATAACGTACAACTTTGTACAGAAACGCTAGCACACATACATGAACTGGAGAAGAATGCATAAAAAGGAGCAGAGAAAGGCAGAAATCCACATCGATATTTCTCCAACCAGCCTGCCTCCAACGGTGTATCCAATAAGAAAACAGAAAGCTGTTACAGGCAGGGCAACTTGCACAAAACTTTTCTTTTTATTGAGCCAGATGTGTATGAAGGAAGGGAAGAATTGCGTTCATGAAACTGTTCTGTAATTTGACTAGCTCCGCTCTGCTGTTCAAGATGCTGCAAAATAAGGGGAAGGGTCCCGTTTTCATTTTTATGTAAAAGTACAGGAATAAATGTACCATCGTGTAGGGGAGAAAATTCCAATGCAGGAATAGAAAAGGGAAAGGGCATATTATGTAAGAGGACGAACACTTTCTGTGTATCTTCAGAAGTACAACTTGCCAGCATAGTTTAAAGGCACACATTTTATGAATCGTCGTAGGCTGTCGATTCAGCTCAGGCAGTAATATAACTTTTTCAAGTTTATATGACTAGCTCAGCTCTCTACTGTTCAAGATGCTGCAAAATAAGGGGAAGGGTCCCGTTTTCATTTTTATGTAAAAGTATAGGAATAAATGTACCATCGTGTAGGGGAGAAAATTCCAATGCAGGAATAGAAAAGGGAAAGGGCATATTGTGTATGCGGATGAACACATTCTGTGTATCTTCAGAAGTACGACTTACCAGCATGGTTTAAAGGCACACATTTTATGAATCGTCGTAGGCTGTCGATTCAGCTCAGGCAGTAATATAACTTTTACAAGTTTATATAACGCTGCCGTTTGTTTATACAGAAATATGTCAGTCATAAGATGAGATTTTGGTTGGACTATGCGTAATAAAGCTGAGTTTCTAACTCAGAATGCAACCTCACTATCGATCCGATAAATAAACATTATACTTCATAATGGAAGCTGAAAAAAATATTAGAGTTGAACAATGATAGGGAGAAAGTGTCAGAATTGTAGGTTCATTCATAGCATTATAAATTTCTCACGTTTACCATAGCTAAAGTTATGAAAGTGGGTGTTTAAAATACAAATTGAAACTTTGTTGAAGTAAATTGTTTAATTGATTGTGGGAACTTGACCGAAATGCAATCTTTTGACATTTTACTCCATTTAGAGGATTACGTAAAGATTAGAAAACATAATCTTAAAAACAACATTCACTGTCGATTATTTGACTTTTTCTTTAAAATTCCTGCAGCGGTGTGGCCACACGCACCACAACAAGTTATTAAACTTTTAAAAAACTTCATTTCCCGAGTTCATTTTTAATGAAATATAACTGAACTCGTCACGCAAATTCCCAAATAATCCTTTAATTAAACATTGGAGTGATTGTTCCATGACTGCTGACTGATTGTTGCATAATGCTCGCATGAGTGGGGTAATCCGATTAAAGTATTGAAAAGCAGGGTTACAATGAAAACAATAACATTTTCGAACAAACTCAAAATAATATATATTCTGTTCGCTTTCAATTTGTCAATAGCATAAAATGAAGGAGTGATATTTGATATGATGAATTATTCCAGAGGTCTCCGTTACTAATCCTATTCAGCTTAATAAAATGAAAAGGCGAAATTGGGGTTGGTTAGGACAGGGCATAAAAGCTGACTGCCTTTTTAGCCTGATTTGATACGGGATAAGGAAAGGAAGAAGGGTGCATCACGGAATACAGTACAGAGTACTGATGAGTTTTATGTAAGCATGATGATACTTACTTGATACATTTGTGTTGATTTGTGTGGTGTACCCAAGCAAAATTCAACAATGGATGGAATTCTACTTTTACGCAATAATTGAAAACAAAGTCAACCAATATTGTTGTTTGTCTTGTTTTCATAACGCGCTTGTTATATGTTAATGTTGTAATCTGTCATTTCATATTGAATATTGGCGTAAAAAATGCGTTTTTCAAGGAAGTTTCATTAACAATGGTTTGGCAGCTGTTGACTGTATATGTATATATATGTATATATGGAAGAAAGCAATAATACAGACAAATTCTGGCGATTTTGTCACATCATTTGATACTTATACTATATCCATGAAAAATCAAAATAATAACTTTTACGTATCACGCATTACTGCTTAAAACACAAACAATGGGTTTTCAAAGTCATGTGCAACTTGCAATAAAGGAAAATGTAATATTCAATAGTTCCGTCAGAGACACTTGTTCCCGATTGTTGCAGCTGTAGAAAAAATTGTTTTGTTACTACTTTACCTCTAATGTTTATGTATTTTTTCATATTTTTTACTTGGAAATTAGCATTGGCCAGCATATAAGTTCATTACAAGAATTGTACTTTGGGTGAAAGGCATGGGTTATTGCTGGAATAAAGCAAAAAAATGATCCTTCTTGTTAGCCAACCTCCTTTTATTGAATCCTAGAAAGGAGTTAGCCCTCAGCAGTCGTTCAATACAGAGATAGAAAGCACCCTTTTACTCTGCCAGCAAGAAATTTTCCGTACACAACGGAGCACAGATTTGGTCCTGCTTCCATTTCCATTAGAGCTCTAGAAGAGAAAGCATCCTGATAACAGTACTGGGGAAAGTGTATAGAAGATTTTTCTTGGAACAAAAATATTTCTTGTACGACAGTCAAGCTAAAAAATGTTTATCCAATGGCTAAACAACCTCAGGCGATAAAAGGTGGTAGCAGCAATAAGAAACAAGTGGCGCACACCAGTAGTACTATCTCACAGTCCTTATTTCAAATGGGACAGTTTTATAATCATTCTGAGCATTTGAATCATCACTCAGCGGCTGCAGCCGCGGCCGCCGCTGCTGCTGCNAGGTGGTAGCAGCAATAAGAAACAAGTGGCGCACACCAGTAGTACTATCTCACAGTCCTTATTTCAAATGGGACAGTTTTATAATCATTCTGAGCATTTGAATCATCACTCAGCGGCTGCAGCCGCGGCCGCCGCTGCTGCTGCCGCACTTATTCGTTCGGAAAACTCAAATTCCGTATCAGCACTGAACGCTGCGGTTGCAGCCACTGCGGCAGGAATTTCCATGTGGGGAGACAATAACCCTGGTCAAAGGACCTCAGCTTCTTACTACAACTCCAGTGCAGTTGCAGCAACTGCGGCAGGACATCACTCTTTACATTCTCATCATCATCACCATCATCAGGGACCTGACGTGATTCCTGACGTGATGTGGGGTGTTAGAAGTGCAACTACGTCTTTACCGCAGTCAAACATACAACCAAGGTTAGTACTTTCAAAAATAACAATAATTTTAAAGAGAAAGTTTACAGAAAGTTACTTTTCATCTAAATATACGGAAATCTCAAAATGCCCCACTATTGTAACTTATTTGCAGCCGATCCAACTCCAACAAACCCCCATTATGGTTCCGGAGAAATACTAGCGGCAATACTGGAGCGGAAGGTAATGATAACAAAGTGTCATCTCAGCAACAACAACAGTCAAGTTCTCACGGAATGCATCACGGGGTAACTAATCAAAACAGCCATTATGGTGGAATAGGGGCGGGTTTGGGAATGGTATTGAGTTCTGGGAATCCTGTTACTTCAGCTCCTGGAAATCCCAGTGAAGTAAGCTTATTTCCCCTGAGTAGATTGTATGGACAACAAGGTGGGGGCACTGTGCAACAAAATGTTGGATATCACCATCATCCCCATCATCATTCACATTTGGCATCTTCGGTTGGAAGTGGTGGGGGTGGAGTTGTTCCATCTCATTAAAGTGAAGCTAGAATAAAGTACTCGCTTTAATTTAAGCCATAAAAGTAGATGACACATTAATTTGTGATTATTTTTATTAAGAATATTTAGAGACAGTGGTCAGATGTGCTTCCTTTTCATTACTAACGTTAGAGAGAGATTACCAAAAGATTCTACCTTTAGTGTAGCAGTAATACACAGGCAGACAATAATAAAAATATTCTTTAAAATAAGAACATTTATATGACATGGCGTAAACTGAATAGTGACTTTTACATTTGTAATGTTTCTTTCGATTCCGTTTTCACCGGATTTCATAAATTGTAACTACAACTTTGAATTTTTTTAACAGCCTGAAACAGAAACTTGAATTAAAACACTGCCTGGCCAGATAGTCGAAACGCGGCATGAAAAACACTAATTTTTATGAGAATATCTACGTATGTATATGTTGAAACTTGTAATCCTAAAATAAATAAATCTTGATCTAAAATAATTGAAACTGATTCCAATGCTACAATGTATCATAGTCTTTCACGTCGATACCCTACTTTCAATTTTTGCATTTATCATCCTGAAGTAGTAATCCGGTAATCTACAGCAAGGCTGACAGCAAAAAATAACAATTGATTCATGAAATATTTACCCTACATTTATATTTAGATTTATTGGGTAGATTTATGCATTGAGTGATTTTCTTCCAAAAGACATCTCGTGTCTCGAAGTAATTTGAACTAAAAAACCTGACAATCATGATATATTTTTTGCCTATTTATAACCATGAATTTTTAATTCTACCTTATGTACAATGGAATAAATTTCTGTAAACCAGACTTGGAATGGAATTAAACTTAGCATAAATTGATAGTTCCATTTGGCAACATTTTCTGTGTCTGCTTTTACTATTGCTTTGCCAGCGAAAAGTGCGTGCGTGATGAAATATAATGCATTTGAACAGGTAATAATAATTGGCAAACAAGAGTGGTAAATGTTATTATGAGTATTATATTATAGTATACTGTATACATTTATTATCATCAATACA
Organism: Coecobrya sp. COE2; assembly: GCA_027743765.1. Taxonomy (NCBI): domain Eukaryota; kingdom Metazoa; phylum Arthropoda; class Collembola; order Entomobryomorpha; family Entomobryidae; genus Coecobrya; species Coecobrya sp. COE2. Next base: position 10,606 of record JAHZMV010001584.1, read on the forward strand.
TCCATAATATTATAGTAGCGAAGAGAAAAATAAGAAGTTAAGTATTATCAGTATTATCACCGAAGTAAATATGACAAAGTATTAAAATAATCCGAAAATAATTCATTGACTTGGACTATTTGGATATAGGTATGATTAAAAAACGGAACATGAAAGAACCATAAATCTAAACTACTAGCATCGTATTTTAATTATCAGAAACTATTTAACAACAGTCCTACAGAACAACAAGAAAGTGTCTCAGGTGAACGGCAAAACTATCTACGTTTGGTAAAATTTGCTAGCGATTTGCCGATAACTCTCGCTGCAACTTAGTAAATATAGAGATATGGCTTATTATGACATTAAATAAATACAAAATTCATCGAGTCAGAAAATATAGAGTCGTAAGTTGCATCAATACCGTATTCATGATACAACCGGGTCAATGCTCGTGATTAGAGAACCTTCAGAGTTAAATGGTACACCGGAACAATCTGCTAAGCTCGCCACACCTTCTTGGTGTCAGCCAAGGAGATGCATCCACATCCAAATGGAAAAGCTGAACAGTCTTTCCAAACTTGCCATCCGCCATCGCTAAAATGCCCTCTTCAGTAATCTATTAATAAAAAATAAAATTATTGTCACTACATATTGTCAGCATTGAGATAGGTGTATAAAATATAAACTAATTTTTAATATTGTCCTTCAATATCGTACCCGTCCAACTCCTTTTCCGTAAGTGTGAACACAACCTTCCAGGCGAAAATCAGTTATTGACATCTGGCTAAAGACCAGCTTCAATGTTCGGTCACTCAGTTGTGACGAATTCGTGTGTAACACAATTTCCAGTTTCTTCAAATCTGTAATACAAAGGAAACGTCATTATGAACGTGTGTGGAGTACATTCGGGAGAGCTCTTACATACTAAAACAACTTATTGACTTACGCTTTAATTTAAGAAAAGCCGGACTCAATTCCCTTTTGCCAATAAATCCATAATCAGTCAAACGGAAGCAGTTTTTAAGTTTAAGAATACTGAGCTTCCGCAGTGCTCTCCAAATAAGTAAAAATCCTTCATCTCCAGCAGAGTCCCATCTCTCAATTTCCAAAACATTCAGTTCTGAAAATGTTGACGCCAGTGTAGTCGGAGGAAACTCAAGTCCGCAGGTGTGGTAAGTTCCATCGAGATATCGTGCTGATTTTTCATTAATGGTAATTTTCTCCACACTCTTTCTTGGAACAGTCCCGCTAAAACCACTGACCATATTCATTATCCTTGCCCAGGCATGTTTACGAGCTTCGCCTGGAGCCCCTCCTAACATCACATTTTCTCCAATTCGAAAGGAAACAACTCCAGTGTGCACTGGGGGTGTGGTGTCAATATTTATTGACTTTAAGTTAGGCCAAGTAATTCGGCTTATTATGTCGTGTGGCACGGTATAGCTTTGATAATCTGAACACCCCAATTTGAGATCTTCCAAATGTGGAAACTTGAAGAAAGCTAAGAGTTTTGGTCCCGGATTAACCAGCGACTTTATCATTTGGTACGGTTTGATATCAGGATGATTTGTTTCAGCCAAATATTGCCAGTCTTGCCTTGAAAACATATTCTTTTCAATTATATCAGACAGTACGTTAACATAACGCACTCCAAACACAGATCCTTC
>JAHZMV010001585.1:0-40437 GCA_027743765.1 Coecobrya sp. COE2
GTGCAAAAAACGACAGTTCTTTTCTTTCGAAGTACATTAAGATCAAAATTGGACATTTCAACAGCTACTGTCTTTCTATGCACATTTGCCCACTCGGTTAAATGAAAAGGTTATATGAAACCAGATTTTACCATCTCAAGTCAAGTTACATACATTTTACTACAGTCTACATCTAACACGTAAAGCTTTAGTTTATACTACATAATATAATATTATAATATCTCACTTCCCCTATGTTGCGTTGCATTTTCATCATATTTATGTATATGTACATCATCAATTTTCAGCAACGAGAAACATGTTGCAGCCAATATATCGCCTTGCATTCTTTCTCATTTAAAGAGGGAATGGGACACAAAATCATTTTCTAGGATTACAGTAGGGCCTACAAAAACCAATGTTTATAACACACTCCAAATTACTTGCCCTTATTAAAAACCATATTTTTGCCACGAAAGTAGTGTAAAGGTCCTTTCAACTTTACTTTACCGTCCTTTTTCATTTTGTTTGCTGCTATGAAATCATGAAATACAGAGACTCACTGACACTGGCAAAAAGGCTCATAAGTCCAGAAGACTGGCAAAATATGTTGCCGTATGGTGTCAGCGGCACTCTAGATACAAACACGTTACTTATTTCTCCCTTTACTACAACGATGATATGCTTGCTTGATCTATACAAGTCATCATTGGATGCCCCATTTTCTCCACTTTAATCCCACACAATAATTGGCAAAGTTGACCTACTGACTTTCCAAAGAAGAAAGCTTTTTCTTTCTTTCTAAAAAAAGTTACGTGTGCATCATCAACACACTAAACAGCATGCATTGCTACCCTTGCTGTGAAAGGCTTTGTCTACAGTTCTTCGTTACTTGATAGTTGAAAGAAACGAGAAACCCCACACCAATCATGCAGACCTAGACATGTATTGTATCTTCGAAAACTAGTCAAGTGTAAAGTGGGGGCAGACCAGGCATATATAACATGTACATGCATAGATATGTATAGTAATAGGTAAATACGGTATGAATATGTGCACCATATCTTAATATTATAAAATATACCATCAAAGTGCACCTATATGTATATAATGGTAGTGCTCTGTTATTAAAAGACCTGATTCATAAGATCTGTTGGTAGAGAACTAAAAATGCTTCTTTTTTTCTTTTACTTTTTGCTTATAAGTAGTTCTACCGGGCGAAAGCATGAATGTTTCAACGTTTTTTGCAGTTTGGTCACATCCTTTAATACTTTATCAACAAAATATTGTTTTCCCTTTACTTTGTTCAGCTCTACAGGAGAAATAACTTACTATTTTGTCCTTTGGAGATCTTGCTCCTTTACCATTGCTTTTTGCTATCCACACGTTCTTCTTGTTATGAAAGAGCCTTTATAAAAAAGGATAGAAAAAAACTAACAAAGTTGAGTGAACAACCTTTCCTTTATTTTTGCAAGATGCGAAAGTAACTTACACTTTTTGCTCTCTAAAAGGGAATCCTTTCATCGGTTGTGTTTTCTTTGTATATTTTTACTGAACTACTATTATTATTGTAACAATCAACACAAAGACACACGTAAGTAGTATAATATACACCATTATTCTTTTGTAGTATTCTTGATTCCAAATATGTGTATACACATACTTACATGTGTTTACGAGATATGAAATGCTGGAAAAGTGGATTTTGTTTATTGTTTCAATGTTGTCTACTATACCTCCAAAACTAGCTTTGTCGTTGCCCCCGTGTATGTTGGCATGTGTGGGACATTGGAATCCCATGAAAAAACGTAGTTAAAGCAGTAGTGGAAAATAAAATGGAACAAATTTAATCATAAAATATGTAGGATGATTCATGATGATGACCTAACTGTATCAAAGGAAAGCATATATGTGACTATTTAATGGTCAACTAACCGTACTAATTTGGGAATGATTATATACTATGATTTTAAATTAAGCATCAACGTGCGACATCACATTGAAAAATAATGAATTGATTACATTAAAAAGAGAAACCGTCATCGTACCAAGAAGCCGTTACCAAATTCACGTATTTATATTTTGGTCTAGTTTGCAACTTCCAATGACATTAAGCAAAAAGTATTCCTCATGGTTATGATGATATAGAGCCCACACAGTCTTAATTTCAAAGAAAGACCAACAAAAATATTTACACAACCTGTCCAGTACACAAACTAGGCTCTGTTTAATTTCACTGTTCACACACCCAATCTTTTACTTCTGGGAAGTGAATTCAAACTTCAAACAGGAAGAAAAACATGGAATATTTTATATCGAACATATGCACTCAACACACATTCAGTACAGTCTATAAACCTTTTATCTCATGTAATGTGTTTTCTATCGTAGTTTTAAAACCGCCTCCGTTACAGGAAAATGGAGTATTGCTGTGAGAAATCATCAGGTTACATTTTGCAATAGGTACATATTATGAAAGTTCTTAAGTCTACGTGGGCCTTGGCAATTTAAACAAATTGTAAATTATTACGATTTACCAAGAACCACTGTAGCTATTTTCTATCATGTTTATAGGATACACACAAACTTGATAAAATGATGAGCTTGTTTTCTCGGTGCTTTCTCTTATTCTCAGAAACGACAAAGAAATTGGTAAATGAACACGGAACATATTGCAAATTGTAATAAGCGTAGAAGCAATGAGTAGGTAGATATTAGAGCAAAGGATAGAGTGAAAAAAGAGGGACAGGACAAGTGGGTGACTTGTTCGCAATCGTAAAAGCATTCTATGTAGAAAGTAATTGAGAGAAACTATATTATATACAACTACACAATTTTTATTATGGAAAAACTATCAAGTAGAGCGTCAAAAGTATAGTATGCACCTATACATATAGGATATGTAATAATAATAATAATAATAATACAGCATCTGTTTTCATGGTTTGTCTTTCTCTTGACTACACATTATTATTATTGGTATAAAATGAGGGAAAAGTCCTTTCCCTTTCTCTATTTTCTTTTCCTTGCTCAACTCAACAGTATGGTTTTGGTTTCTGTGTTGTTCAAGGAAAAAGAATTCGCTTGGCAAAGCAACCAAGATCGGCAAACCTTTCTGAGGAACTGTACACACGTGTAATAAAGAAAAAAGAGACGACTACCGGATGACGAAATAAAATAGAGTAAAAAGCAAAAAGAGGAAGACACAAAGTATTGTCTGTATACCTATGCAATCCTAGTATAGGTAAAGTTACACTCGTATGCGCATGCAATGAGACAGACGAAATATTATTCTTTTATATTTCTGGAGATATATATTGTGCAAAAAGTCGGAAAGATGTAATAGTGAAGAGAGATGAAGAAGGCGAGAGGACATGGAGAAAGAGAGGAAGAGAAAAGAAGTTGTAAAAAGAAATTCAATCTACTTCATGCTGTGCGTTCCGATACTATTAAGGACGGGTTTTTATAAGATTTTTTTCTACTTTTTTCTCCCCATCATATCGCGCGGCTGAGGAGCAATACGAAAACTGTTGAGCTATAATAAGTATGTACATCAGAGAACGTGTCTACTATAGTATACCGTTGACTATTTATGTATAGTGACGATGCTACTGCTATAACTCCGGTTCAGGGAGAGTCAAAAAGTAAGTGAAGCAGAATAAAACAAGCATTGAACTAAGCTTGCTTATGCTTCTTCTGATAGATTCAAGAAGCTCTTTTGCTCCTTTGTTGTATTTGCAATACCCTCAACTCAGAATGTAAAAGAGTGGACCCGGTGTGTCTTATTCTGACTTGGTTCGCCCGGCTCAACTGGATGACTACTGGACGCTGCAGATAGGAGAAGATGACTGTGATATTGTGAATCCTTAGAGTGCCTTTTCTTAAAGAAGCCATAAGACCATGAACTAGTCTGCAATTTCCCATTGCAAACCTTATATCTCTCTCCTTTCTTCTCCTTTACCTTTCCCATCAGAAGCATCATCATCATCATAGAAAAGCTTTTCTTTTTCCCTTTCAACTTGCTTGCTTTTTTTACTTTTCGTCATCAACTGAATAAGACCTTAAAACTACCATTTATAAGAACAACAGAGGTGGCAAAGGTATATATAACGAGATCCGTTAACTTGAATAATATACTCTAACCCTTATACCTATATTCCTACATGTATGTATGTGTAAGTTTTAGAGAATGTGTCCCTAGTGCTTTCCATGTAATAAAATATAACATATCTTCTCGAACAAAGAGTGGAAGGCTACTACGATAGGACATTGCTTTGTAATAATAATACAGTATCGACTCGCACAGGTAGTGTTACTGTCTCTGTAGCTGGTGGGTTGGTTTGCCGAAATATCGATAAACGGAGATGTGGTGCAGTAAAGTAACTTATTTTTTGCTCCACTGACCAGCTACTTTTCATTTCATCGCCTTTGATGCCCTCCTAGCATGAGAAAGAGAGAAAGAAAATGTAGCGAATCGTATTCATGTGTAACCTTTTCCGACATAAATGTTTTGTTTTTATGTTCTCCGTTTAAAGTGTTCGGCTCAAATTATGTCTCAATCCTCTATAAAGCAACTTCCTATTCGTATCAAACCATCTATAAAACACTAATCATAGAGATTTGAAAATTAATTTTGACTGAACCCCATGGAGCAAAATTGATCAACTTAAAATTTAAGAAAACCGTGGATAAGACAGAGATTGTAGTAAACATTTTATGTCGTCTATTCTTCTACTCAATTTTATTTTTTAGGTTTTTTAGGTTGATCTCGCAAAGGAGAAAAACAAAAGAGATTTTTATTTTCATTAGCTACACACTTTGTCCATTCCGCTGATACATGACACTGTGGTCATTCGTGTCGCGTTTGTGGTTGGTCGGAAATGGGTACTTGGTTAATAAGAAAGTGTGTCTAGACCGACCTACTGTATAGTATATACCTGCTTGGATAGCGTATTATCTCTTGCTGTCAGCTATCGATTTAAAGGAAACATATTGCTGCTGCTAGCCCTCGCGTTGATCCATGTCGTGTTTAAGGTTGATTCAATGCTTCTCCTACAAAAACTATAAATGCGTTTGCTGTGTTAGGAGGGTTAGAAAACGAGATCCTCGTAATTTCACATAACTGTCTTGAACCAGCTACCTAAAACTACCTACAGGCAGTTAAGTGGTTATTAAAATGTACAAATACCTACATACCCCTAGCATTGTATAAGGAGTAGGTTTTGGTTCGATTAGGGAACGACTGGTAGACTGGTAGAGGTAGAACAGTTGTAGGGTCAATTTTGTTTGTTCTTTGTTTGAACAAGATTTATCACAATCCATAATTACTGTGAGTAATTTTTATGATTATGCTTTCGGATCCCTTGTAGAGAAAATGGTACAAATTACACATTACCTTAAAGTTTCCTCTGTGTAAAAAACGAAAGGAAACCTCATATCATCTCTGAACCGTGAAAATGGTGATGGTGGTGGTGAGGGAGGGTGATGATGAAAATAATGATGATCCCGTGTGCTGTGTTGAATCCAGATGATGATGATTACTAAAAATGGAACTATGATCTGATATGTGAATTTCTTCGTCTTTTTTGGTATTATACAGTTGGAGCCTTTTATATGGACTTGCCGACATCAAATAGGTACACATAGTTTGCGGATCGAAACAAAAATTCAAAGTTGTATATACAATATTATGTGTTATGCTTACATTTTGGTCTCTTCGTTGCACTTCCCCCGAGCAATAAACAACATTTATTCTTACGTATAAGCAGATAGGCAGTGCCATCACCACCATTATAATAATCATTTTTACAGCCATTACATTTATTATGAAGATGATCCTTTTCCTTTTATTATTGCATTAATTTAGAGGAACCCACCAACGCAACTCGCGTGGTTTCTGTAAACTAGATGAAAACCAAAAATATGCCAAGCGAATGTATGTGCGTACGATCTAGAAAAATAAACTAAACCAGACTTCAATTCTCACAGCCGCCTACCATCATTATCAACCCCCACAGTATTTCTAAAAAAATTTGCCCTTTTCATTCTTACTGATGTGCTATTATGATGATGACTCCCTGTCCCTATCATATACTTTACTTATTATTATGGGTAATGGTTATTATTGTCAAAGAAAAACTAACAGAGAGGAGGAGGAGAAGGCAGCTAACCAGAAATTAAATCATGATGATAAATTTACCGCAATTATTACCCCGTAACTGAAATAAGAAAAATATTTGTGTGGGTATCTCATCATATGTTCATTAGCCTGGAGATGAAAGATGGAAAAAGGCTGATAATATTCCAACTGACTTTTCTCTCCATTCTTGAAACCAGAAGCGGTGAACAGACAATCTGCTGTTGTGAATATAAACGTTCAACGTTCTATCAGTTTATACTTTCACAAGAATCATAGCATAGGTATATATATATAGGTATTTGTGCTTTGTACAGCATATGCATGGCTTGAATATAATAATAACGACAATGCTAAAATGCTGATATCATTACATACCAGGCAACGAAGTGCATTTTGCTAACCTGAGATAATGTTAACGGTATGCATTTGTTGTGTGTATTTTTGTATCTGGTAAAATAGGAAAAGAAAATTGCTGCAAGTGATGAAAACGAGAACATGCAAAAGCAAGTATATTTAGTGTAAACAAATAATGGAAAGCACACCACTACAATTCACATCATCATCGCAGTGAACCACACTATCTAGTGTCAGTTTTCCCCTTAACATTTACTCATAATATATACACTAGCTATGATATGTTTCGATAGATGAGAAGATAGATATAATAAGTACATATAAAGCATGAAATTATTATTACTATTATTATTACAGCCCATCATCATCTTCAGACCTGTCATTATTCATCATAATTTTCATGATGGTCGCACGTTGTTCAGAAAATGAAGAAGGTGCACATGCACATAAATACGAGGAGAGGAAATATGAATAGAAGGGCACTTTTCTAGTTGACTATAAACTTCAAGATTTAACCAATGATTTAAACAAGATTTGTGTGTATGTGATACACAATATTATCTCTGACAAAATTTGAAAATCATGATAACTAGTAAATTCCAGAGCTACAAAGCGGTAATGTCCGGTTAGATAACAATAACAGATAACATATAGTCAACAAGAAGAATACCAAAAGAATCAGATTATTGTTATACTGTTGATATAATGGTGAATTATTTTTTAAAGTTGTGCTCTTATGTATGCATATTCAATAAAATTGAAAAACCAAGAAACTCACTGTTTTCATCATTTTTTATCTCCATTTTATAAACTAAAAATTATTATTGTACTCTTCTATTGTTTATATGTGTAAAAACATTTTAAGATTCCTTTGTTAGATGTTTGTAGGTTATCTCGCAAGTTATCCTATTGAGTTTTTCTCTGTCATTATTGCTTACCAAAGTCATGTCTATAAAAAGCATGAAAACGGGGAATCTAAAGAAAGAAGAGTAAAAGACCAATAATTTACTTTTGAGGTAATTGCTACTTTGAAGTACATGCAGTCGAGTGAGCTTTTTGGTAAAATAAGTATACTGTAGACATTAGTGAACATGAGGTTCTGCAACTTATTTACCTTGAAAGTGCGAGCAGTGCTGCACCTGACTTTTTATGCCGTGCCTTTTGTAATAATAATCATGATGGCCATAGACATACATACCATGTGGCCTGTGTGTAGATGTGTGGTGTGTGTATTTTAGGACGTTTTCAAGTGGTTGGTAATACATGGGAAGAAAACAACAGAAAACTGCCTCTATTACTAATAGTAGTACTTTTACAGTCCGTCCTTTATAGGCATATACTGGAAGACGGCTCATAATAAGGGCATTATAACAACAGCAAATGTAACAATAATGCTTACAACATCTACTACAAGCATCATCGTCATGATATCGTCATCATCATCAGCTAACATCGCCACAATCATATCATCAAACATAACTTAACCAAATGTGCTTATTGTTAACGTACATAAACACCAACATGGACCATAATGGCAATGTAATAATGATAATGTAACTATACTGTATTTTTTCTCCTCTCCTCCTTCAGGTATTTGTTAGCTCATTATTAGCAAACACACTCACTCCACTAGCAATAATTGTAGCACCACAAAAAGGAAAAGGGTCGGTGTATTATATACTTTCAAAGGAAAGGTGAAGTGCGGCTAAAATTAAAAAAAGAAGTGACATGGACAAATATTTCCTCTCCTATAAAAATGAGACTTGCACACAACGAAAGATAAATAATAATAGCTTATATACCGAATAAACATTATTTTTAACTCACTACATGGTTTCATGTACTGTGTATCGAACAACATCAAACATAAAATAAAAAGCGCATTTGTAATGTTTACGTAAACGTATGCTTCCATTTTGCGGTTATAGAATATCATCATTATTATTATCCAGCATTGCTACAATGAAATATTATGATAGATACAAAAAGTGTATATTACACATTTATGGATGTGTGTAATGTAATATGTAGGTCGCATTAACATTAAACTGCAGTAAAGCATTTGCCAGTATTCCATATCCTCCTGTTATCATCTCACGGATCTTCATTCCAAGACATTTTTCTAGTAACAACTTCTTTTATTGCCCTTTTCTCGTATTTCATCGAAGGACGATGACTTGCTAGATGTACAAAAAATGTAAGGTATTTTTTATATTTTATTTGGCTTGCTTTGGTCGAATTATATGCATATAAAGTCAATATATTATGAGGATGAGACGAGAAATGTACGATGAATGATGAAAAGGAAAATATAAGGCCAGTGATGAGATACAAAACGTTGAACATTGCAATTTTCTACATTAAAGTCATTAAACTCTAAAACACATTGAAAAATACTTTAATTTCGATATTTCCATAAAAAAGGGATCAAGCATTATTGTGTTCAAACATGACGGACAGGTATGACACATGGTTTAATTCTGCGATAGTACAGTAATAATAGTTGAAAATGTGATAGACATTTCTATCTACAATACGCTAGGATCGTTCCACGTTCAGTATTTCAAAAATAATTGTTTGAATTTGAACGGGGATACATATTTTGTCGAGTAAATAATACTTCGTAGAAGTTCAAGTCTTCTTGCCAAGATAAGCTTTCATTTGATAATTACTACATGGAATAGCTTAACTCAACCATTCATCCATTCAACCGTTTTTTCTGCTAGTGTCAGCAAAGATACTAAATATTTGTAAGAAAGAAATGACAAAATTCTTGTTCTTTTGCTCATTTATCAAAAGTTATTTACTATTAGACGAAGTCAGAGTAAATGTTTCCACTACAAGAAAAGCAAATCTAAGAATACTTGCTGAAATATACCAAGTACGTATGTATATATATATTATTATGTTTATGTACATATATGAATGTTGTTCTTTTCTGTGACTTTGGTGGCGAATGACTCACAAGCCACAAGTATAGTGTAGCACTAGAATTTCAACTCTTAATCTTTTTTTTTCATCTTTTTCATGGAATTATCTTTATTTCAATTTAGATGCGAATGGGATGTTTGGAATTTTGAATGTGCTTTTATTTTGTTGCCGGATTGACTGACTGAGCATGAAGTTTTTTACGTACGATCCGTTTGTGCTCAGCTAAATAACCTGGTTTATCCTTTTCGCACACAAGAGTTTTGTGCCATTTAGTTATCAAAATCTAACATAAAACACATTTTTGCTTCTCAGAGATCCTAGCTAATCAGCAAAGTAGCAAAAAATAGTTAGTGCAATTACTCATTCCACGGGTACTTTACATTTTTAGGAGTCAGATAATTTGTGATGTTGGTGTTAGTTATTACCTTGTTCTGAATCCCACCTGAATGATAAAAGTTGTTTAAAACTCATTTATACCTATTCCCAATCCAGAATTACTATTTACGACATTTCATGGTTTTTATGAAATACATAATATTTAAATGCATAGGTATATTCGGTTTTCTGTATAAAAGTGTTATTCTTCTCTACATTTTTGCATTTTCCTCAAATGACTTTTCTAGTTCTTTGGTTTAATTCATTGACGACGATAATGTGATGCGACTATTCGTTCGTGCATATTACATTCACTTGTTGCTTTGTGATTACAAAGTGTAAGCAAAACAAGCCTAGCTGTTCTTTCGATTCGTTTGGTATTATGTTTCTTATGATTCATTACGGATGTACGTACACGCACTCTTTTACATTGACACAACGATTACTGTAGGAGAAAATCGATAATGAATACGAAATGCTTTAGTAGGTTTTATCATCCACACTGTGTTCACAGTTTTTGAATGAATCTGTCTTAAGTTTAAGTGAAAAGGAAAAGACGAAATCATCATAGTCATCACGATCATGGCTGAAAAGGAGAAGAAAAGTCGTGAACAAAACTCCCTTCTTTTTGGGAGACTTACTGGTTTTTGATGATGACGCTGATGATGCTTGATGGAAATTAAGTATTATATTTGTTAGAGTTGTATGATTTGGCTTCTTATTGGTATCATCAACAGCAGCAGGCGCGCAAGGAGAGAAAAGGAAAATCATTCATGTGATGATTATTATGAATGTGTGATGATGATACTAAAATGCTCATCAACATCAACACAAAATGGCCCATGAGCTCACGACATAAACTAAAAGCTTGCTGGTTTGCTTCATAACAAATGTGCAAAAAGGCACAGTGATGCGACGGGACGGGTAAAAATGCAGTATTGCCGTAAATCTACGCGCAGCGATTTTTCTTCACGTGCTAATTCTCCACTCTACTATACTACATTTTGAAGCATGAAAACAGAGGAGAGGGAGATGATAAGGACGATAGCCATTACAATGCATTTATTATAAAAGGGCACGGGCACACATATCACATCATCATCAATATTATTATGGATTCTCGCTACAAATGAGCAAAACTGCTCACGACAACGCGAGGAAGGATTCTCGGCCGTTCGTAATTCACTGATTTAATGACTGATTGATACAAGCACTAGCTTTTAAACAAGCAGGTAAAGTATGCATTATTATTATTACGCTTGCAATTTGTAACTTGCTGCTCTTCGCTTATCTGTATGAACTAGCGAAGTGGTTGAATGAGAGTAACGCACAGAACGCTGAGCGTTTTTACCAACTTGACGAAAGACTGATGATTTTATTATCTATAATAGATAGGAAGAATAAGGATTCAGTGTCAAACTTGCTTCTGTATGCACTGTGCGTGGTAGTAAATCCTCATAACAAACTCGACATTTTTTTACTCTCAACTTATTTACTACCAATGGCCATGCCATAATGACACGGCATGGATTCCGTCTCCCTCCACAGACCAAGTTTCTAATTCGAAAAGGCCTAGCTAAAACGTAACTAGTTGTACTGTTGTTATATTCTATGCACTTTGCATAGTTTAGCTTCGTTTTTTCTCTTTTGTTGTGCATCATTAAATCTGGTAAAAAGGTAATGTACCGTGTGTGGATGTGGTAATAAAATCTGGGAATCATGATTGCTATCGCCTTCATCATCATCAGCATCGCCAGCGTGTGTTCTTAAAAGTCTGTAAAATAAGTATAGTTGTGCCTAAAGATGCTATATGTCTGCTGTACAGGCAGTAGTGGTTTCCCCAGTGGATCTACTCTTCTCCTTATCAGGCCACGTAAAACCCATAATAAGATACATTTAAAATTGAGGTTAGAAATTAGTAAAAGTTTTGTGCAGTGTGAGAATATTAAATAGATTCAAAAATATCGTACCTGTACACACGTTTCCATTGTAAAAGCTGCATTATTGTAATAATAATCACGGTTTTTACCCACGCATAATATCAGAAATAGGAATAAATTATCTGGGTGATAGGTGTAGTTGGTATATTTATTTATGCAAGAATTCTTACTTTTATGTATCGACTTTGTCATATAGTCTACAAATATATCCACATTCATTTTCCATAAAAGTCACAAAATGTTATTCAAAATAAAAGTTTAGCTGGTTAACCAAAATAGGAGTTATGAAGAGGGTAGAAAATTACAATCTCCCGATCTCCGGTAATCAGCTAATCTTTATAAAAGCAGGATTTTATTGAATTAATAATATCTGGATTCCATATTCATTAAATACATATATCAAAATATTTATCATTTTGAAGATTTTTGGATAATACAAGTAACATGTTACATGTTACAAGCAATACTCATTATCTACCACACCAGAATGAATACATACATTCAAAAATTGGTGTAACTTGTCCCTTCTATATGCAGTGAAAATGCATCCTTTACCATACTTTCCGCAATACTTTCGACTAAATTTTTATCTCATTACTATTTGACGAGGCTAGTATGTGTGTATAATTTTATCTCGCTTGAACCTGAATAAATTAGGGAATAAAACCACCGGTTCCTTTTCAAAGGTGTGCGTTGCGTACCCTGGAGTTACCTTTTGAAGTTTTCTTTTAATTTGCTCTTCCTCCTTCCTCTTTCCTGTGGAAGAAAGGAACGATACTCATTCTACAAATTATAAATGCTATCACGACCCATGGAATCACTACCTTTCTTCCACCACTTCACATTATTATCCATGACTTGTCCTATCTCTTTTTCTTGGTGTTGGGTCTTCTTTGGCTTGTTCAGTGGGAGACACCGCAAAGATCTAAGAATTACAGCAATGCAGATAGTAAGTTTTATGAAAAGCCCAAGAAAATCTGGGTAGAGCATAGTAGCTTTAAGTTTTATTGTACTTGTGCCAACGGGAATTTATAAAAAGATTGCTGCTGCCGAATATCATGTTTGGCTAACCGGCTTTTGTTATTCAGCACTCATACTTCTACCACCACTATCATAGGTATTATTTCGTATACCTAGATGTTCCTTTTACGTGCATTCCCATCATGCAGTAAGTGTACGTATAATACACTAGTCAACGCATCACAAGAAGATTATGCATTCGTGGAAATCTTAAATTCTTCTTCTTCCACAACCCTACTTTGGGATGACTGTTGCTTCGGCTTCAGCTGCTGTCTGGAGATATGAGATATATGACTCGTATGGCAATAAAACGTAATCTGGAAGTTTAATTGGAAGTTCGTGAAGTCACTAATAAAACCTGTGGAGACGTTTTCTTTTATACTAACAGGGACTTACTCGTACCGTCCCGTCTCTTCATTGTATTTTATGTTCTTATGAATATTTTAAGCGTATACGCTATAAAACTACGTTTAAATGCCCTTATAATCTCTTAAAACCTCTTAAAACATGATAATTTCCACAATTTTCGTTAAAAAGCTAGTACTTTTATGTATATTTTTTATTTTCCCACCAACCATGAGGGGCGACAACCCGTTGAAATCCAACACAGAACAAGTAAATTGTAAACGGACTGAGCATGAATTAGAATGCTAATCATTATCATCTTTTCGTCATCTCGTTTGAATCACCTGCCTCATCAAATCATGTATGCACATGAACACTTTTTTTGTAAAAAAAAGTCATCTCATCGTCTCTCTCAACGCCAGTTCCTACTTGGTTGTCCTTTCAACGCAATGATTATTTTGAATTTCATGACTATGAGAGGTACATATCCAGAAACAGCGGCAGCTTCCTTTTTCATTTTATCATGGTTTCTTTTCAGTCAGATTAATTTCCGTGGATAGAATATCTCAATGAATTGAACGAGAAAAAGCGCAAATGATGATTTTCCTTAGATCTCCTACAGTGTTTTGTAAAGGGAAATACATGCAGCTATCCATAGACATTACAAAAAGCTACTATAAAATTAACGCTAGGCCCATGTATTACTATACTACGGCACTGCCACAAAAAGTCGCTTCTAGCTGGAATTCTGGAATGAAAGTGCTGGTTTTATAATGGACATTCAACGGAAAAAGAAACAGCCATGAAGAAAGGAAGATCATCATCTTCATCATCATCATCATCAGGAAAGGAAGATGATGACGGTAATCAAATGAGATGGAATGAATTTGTAATGCAATAAAATAATAAAATTGACGATAATGATTAAAAGTGAATGTTTCCTCTTTTTCAGTTACTCTGCATACGCATTCACTTGCTGCTGCGTTCTCTGAAGTTTTTTGTATCCTTTTGTGCAGAAGAAAATGAGTGATGCACGACAGGAATTTACAAAAATATTTCTGTTTGCCTCAGCGGGATTGTCCTTTTCATTTGCCTACAAGCATAGAAATTTCAACTGCTTCCTTTTAAGTTGTAAGAGTTGATTCTAGCAGAGGTAGAATGTTTGTAGGTTATATAAATCCGGTAGTTGTACATGCAACACAGTTCTTCAGAAGTAAAAAGGTAGAGGAAGGCAATACGTCAAGTGGATGATGACACAAAACAGTAGAAGCGAATCTAGTACACCAGTACTTCTCCTGCCGCTGCGCTGCTGTTCCACTAACAACAAGACACATGTATTGCAATGTAGGTTAGATAGCTGTTGTCATTCCAATAGAAGAGAAAATGTCAGTAGAAAACTACTCGCTGACAACTAACAGGAGACCTGCCTGCTTAAATGTACTGGTTGAAGATGAGAGCACTTCTCTTGAATGTGTGTGAAAGACTAGTAGATGGACAGAAGAGAAGCAGTTAAAAATTCTCAGGCGCACTTACAACGTCTTGAGAACAGAATTTAAAGACTCAGGGTATGTAAGCATGTATTACGTTGATGTAATATGGTAGCGTTTTTGTAATGGACCTCTTCTTCTTTACATTTTTCTTTCCACTCTTTTTTTGTTTTGTAGAGTGTATAGTGTGATGTGTGTGTTGATGGCCTGAGGTAGGGTCCCTTCTTTCCATTTCATTCTTCATGGTTGTTGTTTCGTTGAGTCAGGAAGAGGCAAAGGAGGTTTTTGTTCCCACGACGTTGCTCAAAAAGTCAAGTCAACCGGAGGCATCGAATATAGGAGACCAGGGTATAATGGTATGACATGATATAATTGTAAGGCTGGTGGTGGTATACATGCTTGGACACGATTACGATGATGATGTGATCATGTGCTGCTTGATACACACAAATTGTAAGTGAAAAAATAAAGAGACTAGACAGATGGACGTTTTTCAGTGAAGAAAGAGCATGTGAGCAACCAGACACACACAAGAAGACTGGGAATATCCTCAATGAAAAAGATGGATATGCTTATAATCGCATTAAGCCTTTAAAATGCATTACAACACACACATTGTGAGTTGTTGATTCCGACAACTGTAGCGTATCCGTGTGGTAATGCAGGACATTCTTGAGTCTGGAACGCTTCTCGCTCCACCGTGAAAAGAGAACATAAGTTTCATATATGCGTCGTGGTAAAAAGTAAGCTGTGAAAATTGATGCAAGATTTTTTGGCTCAAGGTATGCTAGTGGGATGCTTATCTGGGTTAGTTAGAATATGGAATCTAACTTTTGGATTATGCTTGACTCATATATTTATTTTTACCTAAATTGTTATAAGAATATATGCATCAGTTCCATCAAAATCAAACTTACCTTTATTCATAACATCAAAGCGCCTCTGTACAAACAGACGAATAACAGGTCGGCGAAATCACAAGTAAACTTACTAAAAGCCAGGTTTTCTTAAAAGCGTATTGTCTTGTTAAAGAACCTTGGCCATTCGATGATCCTATGCATATTCAAGCAGCGCAGCATTTGTCTGTCATTAGTAACATTTTAAGTAAAACGCTTGAAGATATTTCATGAGCGGATCCGTCTTCGTCTTACTCGATGCTTTTCTTGACTTTTCATGGGGAACACTTTTAAAATAACTCCCAATCCTTCAAAATTTCATCATCACTGATGACTGCATAATATATTCTGTATGTACTTGTGTATTATTATTATTATTATTATTAATAAATTGATACCCTTTTGAATCTCAAAAGTTTCCATTAGCTAAATTAAGTTTTAAGGTTTGGCTGTTTTTAAAGTTTGTGAACTAAAAAATCGCTGTACAGATATAAAGAGCGGCAAAACGCGTGTAATTAATGTGTAAAAGTATCTTTCCTCAGGTCATATTTTTACTTGCATTGCATTATCCTATTCCTTGAAAGTGCAGTCAACGAGTTGGACGAAATTATGCCTGTCTATCTTTCCTCATTTTCTGGTTCATGCCGGTATTAGTGTTTCTCTCTCGACCGGCTAACGGGGATAACCTCAGGATAACGGATTAAAAGCGATTAAAGAGTAAAACGGATGATTTATTTTTCGTTGTTTTTTAATCCATTAAAACTAAATCGGATTCGTCCCCAAACTCAAAATCATACCACAATTAACTGTGTTTCATAGCATAGCTGAATAAAAGTTTAGGAACAAGGCAAATTTATCGGTGTCATCACAAATTATATATTTTCTTGAATTTGTATGCATATTCTAGTATAGAATACCCTAATTGCCTACCAGTGTTAAAATGTCCAATGTCAATTCCTGTTATGAGGGGATGCGATAATCGGAGTGTTGTGCCTGAAACAATGAAACAAAAATTGCTGGCGGCAGAAAACGTGAGTGAAGTGGATGAAATAAAACCATGATTGTGATGATGAATTGTAGAATGCAATTGTTGACGGGAGAATTATAAAGCACGACCATGACTGTCACTGTTGTAGTTGGGTAATCCGCTGATCTCATCTCTGCCGTGTATCTTTGAAATGATTATTGACAGATGTAGTAATTGACATTACTGTGTTTTCCATTGTCTCGGGTGTATCTTCTCAGCAAATAATTCTAAGAACAAATTTGAAACACTAAATCAAGATTAAAATAAATTATTATGCATGTAAAACTCATCCAACCCATACGGTTCCATTCAGACAGTAGAATTACATTTCCGGTGATTCCGTTAAGAACGAGGAAAACTTACGATTAGTTGGCACATACAGTTTCGTCCTGCAATTTTTAGCATGTTGGTCTGCTATCCAAGCAAAAAAAGTTACATATATGACACATTACAATAAATTGATTTGATGACTGTTATTTAAATGAAATTGGACAAGTACATTTCGTATTTTATATGTGCTATTAGTATAATATAATATACTACATAAGAAAGATACTGTCATGATTCAGTATTAAAATCATGCCTTGCCAATTACCGGATACCACATGCAAGCAGCCAAAAGACAAGCTCACGCATATTTAGTTAACATGAAGTACTAGTACATATTACGGTATTCAGAAACAAGAACAACGGTCCACAAATCTACATGTTATCTTTCTTATATTTGAAGCGTATGATATTTAATAGCATACAGACTTGAGTTTAAAAACAACAAGTAAGTCGTACAAAAGCATTATATAGTTTCTATCAATATTTTTGGGACTTTTGGGACGAAGAGGATCCTGATGATGATTGTCATAAATGAGCAGAAGAAGGGGAAATAAATGTTGCAGAAAAATGCATTCACTCACCAACCAAATCACAACCCAGACTCATTTACCATTAATATCAAATCCTCACAGTATTTCTCTCTCTGTACGCTACATGCTCTTGTCGTTCATCTGTCAGCCAGCATTCAACAACAAAAAATTAAAAAGTCTAGCTGCTGCGGTTATATTGTCGTCATTATTCGATATTTCATCTGAGAGTAACTACAACAGCACGTCATCATGATCATGACCATCATTTGAATAATTTGCGTCGTGTCTTAATTCATTTCGTTGGTTTTTTGGATTTTATATGATCTGCTCACGCAGGGATAGAAGATGCAGATTATTGCATTGAAGGAGAAGAGAATATAAATGAAGATAAAACGACAACTAGCTTGCAAGTGGCTAAATCAGAAGGAACGGTTATATGTAAATACTTTGAATGAACCTACGCATAAACATAACCAATCTGTATAATATATTATATTAAGGTATGCCTACTTGTAGTTTATACACATACGTTACTATCTAGACGCAAATAAATAATTCGACTTACTGAAACACTTACCTGTTATACGGTTCACGATCACAGCAGTAGTTAGTTAGCCGTGTTACTTTCTCAACAGCAGCAGCAGCAACAACAACAAAGAGAAGAGGAACAGTTCTCAAAAAATCAAAGTCACGTTGTATTGTTGTTTTGTTTCAGTCTAGAGAGAGGTCTTGCGCTTTTTTATACTTCATATACAAATTTTTCGTTTCGACTCTGAATCGTCTGTGTAAATCCAACTCTTGGTTCTGACTGACTGAATAATGCATTTTCACTCTTCTGATCGTCCCGTCACTAAACACGATTTATGCATTCTTAATAACACGTTATTTTGGAGAGGGGCAGTTTGATTTTGACAACTGCTGGTTGCATAGAATGCATAAACTAAGACGAAAGGTAAGTTGAATTGTAAAAGCAAAGGGGTAAAAGTATGCATGCAAAAAGGATATTCATCAGAGATGCTGTGGGATTGGTTCACACCTTTTAATTTGTTCGTGATGCCCCTTACTTGACAAAACAATTCTTTTGGGAGTTTTATAGATAATATTCATTTGTATCTTATCTGCACGTACATAAGTATTTTATGTGTATATCCATTTTTGCCTGTTAAATTTCCATACTAGGAAGTACATGCGTATTACTCATTGTTTACATGTGTCCATATTATTATTCTGTTTTCTTATTCCGTGACATTTAAATCTTGAAAAAGAATTTATTATACAGTCATGCGTGTGCACTTTCCAGCAAAATGACTTTTCAGGATTTCCTTTATGTAGAAGAACTTACAACTAGAACTCTACGATCACATTCATATTTTATTTCATTATTATGACCTTGATTTTGTATTATTCTTCATTTGATTAGCGAATATCCTATTTTAATGTTTTTTTTCAATTACGCATCAATGATATGAAAAAGAAGTTTGTTATTCATTTTATTACAGTGAGACATTTGTAGGTATTTACTTTAAGCTTTTGTTGAACTAATGTTTTTTCTTCTATTTTCTGTTACAGTTCTACACAACTCACATTATGCTTTAGTGACAGCTTTAAACCACTTCTTTGCACTGTCAGACTCATTGGAAGGCTCCCATTCTTTTATGCGGTAGTTATTGACATGGTCATACATACATTTTTTAAATAGTGGTAGCATAATCAAAACTTATTCCCATTGTATCTATTGCTCCAATTTCTTTCGTCATGATAGCAGTAATTATTATAATTAGCATGATACAGTGATTACTATCATTAAAATCCAATTCACAAATCAGCATCAACGTCTGTGCCCTGCTGTTATAATAATTTTTACTTCAGTTGATTCTGACATTGAAATTTAAAAAAAGAAGATACATGTTTGTACTTACAAAAAAAGACAAATCATAAATACTTACCTGTCCACACCACAGAATAGAAACTTATATAAAGTTGCTATAAGCCTTGAAAAATATAATGCATAAATCCCACCAAAACCAACCACCACCACACACACACATACCAAAATACCGGATTGATGTTCACCATGCATGCATCACTGACAAGATTTTTCCATTTGTATTTCCCGTCTTTTCAGCAAGCAACGCAGCAGAGAAAATACGAACTCAAAGATTGATCATTTTGCAAAATGTTGCATTAACGGCTGTATAGGTATTAATGCGTCACATTACTCATTGAAACTATCACACATGTTAACGAAAAAAGAAAAAAAAACGCAGTAACTGATGAATAGTAAATGAGAATGACGACAGTCACAAAGAGCTAAGGATCGTGTTGTGTCTTCACTCATTCTTTCATCAGCTAGTCAACTGAAAGACATCAGAGGAGAACAGCTAAAAAGCTTTAGTTTCTCTGTGCTGAGTACATTCATACATACAGGTGCTGAATAAAATGGTTTAAGAATGCCTCTTGTTCACTGTTTTATTATCATGCTCCTTATTGCCGTGCAGGAGGAAAATTGTTACTCTTCGTGTTATATAGGTATTTTGCATGTTGCACGAGTAAAAATCGAACTGTTTCTTCAAGGATTACAATCCGATCGTACAAATGATTGCAATGGATTTGTAGGCTTAACCATCATTCCTGACAATGCCAGGACAGCAACAGGAGTCGTCTAGATTTTTATTCTGGTGCAAATACTTTTGCTTTGAATTGCCAATCTTGTATAGTCTTACCTTGTCAAACTAGACAAAAAAATCTGGTTCCTCCATCTCCCCTTCTACGACTGCTGAGGCATATTACGCGACTACAGTATGAATGAATGAATACGCATTACGCATGTCCTAGCTGTCCATTGTATTGTAGTCCATTTAATGCTGTATGAAATGACAGAATAACTTAGGATTTGAGATCAGTCATTCGTCTTTACATTTATTCGTTGAAGGAGATTTAGTAGGTGAAGATTCGTAGATGTAGGAAATTTTGTGCAAAAACGTATAGCGTAGGAGTTTTATTGCTAGCATTAATTTTCAAAATAGCGAACCTTTCTGCCTTGCCTGATTCAACACAACAACCATAAACAAGTACTATAGTATGCAAACAAAAGCCAGCTATTACCTTACCTTTACGCTAGGAACTTCAACGATTGCAAATGTTGTCTAACTAAAAGTATGTATTAAAATCAACAATGTTAGTTAAAAAAACTGAAAATCTAATGTAAAAATCATCGTCCGTCAGAAGTCATAAGAGAAACAAAAATAAATTACGTTATAACGGTGCAGAATTTTGCGCTGTACAGTTACATAAACCTAATGTGGGGGAAAATAAAAATTAATGAAATCAGATTTAGTTTACGGGTATATATTATTGTCAAATTGTCGTGTTTGTGCCCGTATAATCACATCAAGGCACTTACAACTGCATTTGTTGAATGTATGTATGTAGGTATACTTGCAAATAGTTCTTGAGTGAACCATATACTCGAATATTTATGCGATATCTAATAAACACGGTAACCATCCCTGAACTTAAATTCCTCACTTTTACTAACACAGTATAGTGCTGATTTATCGTCTCTTTTGTACGTACATGCATCAAGTTTATAGATGTATTATGCACGAACACACCAGAAGCTGGCATATTTCTTGTTTATTTTTTCACAGATTATATTATTGGATGTACCTTATTCTCAGGAAGATATAGAACCGCATTACTTTATCTAGGGTGATAAATTGATGTAAATTGTGACTTGTCACAGAGATTGTTTTTAACTTGCAGTTCGCATCCACAAGAGAGAGATTCAAATAAGTATTTACAAAATGCGGAACAATTACATTTAATGTATATGAATACAAAAGGATTTATTCGCATCGCATTCAAGTGGTTTTATGGAGATCTCTTGTCGAAATTGGGACTTTGCTTTTCTCTTTATATGCAGATTAGTGAGATAGATTTAACAAGAATGCATACCAGTACATTAACTGATTCACGCTGATACTGCCGTGGTGCACCGGCTTCCTTATTTTCTCGTATGGGTAGGAGATCTGAGAAGCGTATAGAATATAGATATTCGAAACACGCAAAAATTATTATTTTATATCACTAAAAGACCTGTGTGGAACATTCTTGTAACGTTGATGTTCTCGTTTTTGCCATTATTATTAAGCGCAAATGAAGAAGCGTGTCGTATTCGAGAGACGGGAATTACAGGAAGAAAAGTCGTTTAATTTCTTCTGTTCTTCTCCCTTTCAAGCTCATCTTGCTCTTTCTCAGTCGAATTCAATAGAATTCGAGACGACATATCTGGGTTTTGGTAACTCGGTTTTTGCGGCGTAGTTACCAGTAGATTCTCCTTTCTTTCGCTGTCGACGACAAGCCCAACGATATGCAGATTCCCATATTCTATGCAGCTCTGTTGTTTGATCATGCTTAGCTTTGCCATGCTTAATTTTATTGAGCTGAAAGGAATAAACAGATAGTAGTGTTTTGTGTGTTATTCATCGTGTTGTTTTCTAATTACATACAGCATATAACATATCACTATCATCATGATGGGATATGACGCTTCACAGGATATGGAGGGGCGTGTGTTGTTTCTTGCTGCTAGAAAGTGTGATCATTATCTTTGGTGAGACATGAATGGTTAGAAGAATGAAATTGATATGCACTAAAAAGTCGTAATAATGATGATAATGCAGAGTCGTGCAAGTCGTTTTCTATTCTGCTCACTTAATAGACCTTAAATACTGAAAATTCCTTTGCCCAATTCATACGATCACTGGATTAGACGTGTAAAATAGTAAAGGGCTTTTGCTTTGAATGCTGATTGGCAAATTTCTTACTTTCTCACTTGTTATTATTTGTCGAATAATCCAGCAAGATATAGGTATGCATAGTGAGATGGAGGTATTTTTTCGCTCTTTCATATTTATTGAATTGAGGTCGTTCACAGTAGAAAGAAGTACTATTTTAACGGGGTTTGCCTTGCTTCCTGAATTTGTCGGCGAAGATGTCGACCCTGGCTGTAAGGATTCTTCGGATAAGTCAGAAGAAATTGCTGAAGGAAAGCCAAGAATAACAACTGAGAAGAAAATAAGAGTAGCAGCAGCGGAATTAAGTAAATGAATGTTTGTTTGAATTAATGTAGACCGAAACAGATGACGATAACAATAATTATTACGTTTCTTGGACAAAGTTTGGTCAAACCATTATTCTTTGTGACAGTAAACATAGCGTTGGTGTGTCGCTCCACATTTCGGAAGGAGACGAGAATGAGAGACAAAGACAATAAGGAGAAAGGCTTAATTAAATTGTCAAATCTACAATCTGCACTCCACCATCAACATTCATCGTCACCGACACCATTTCATTTTCATCATTGTTTCATCATCTTTGCCCCCTCGTCGACGCAACATTTTCATTCCACAAACAGAGAGCTCATAGAGATGAACGATACTACAACAGTAGGAAGGCTGCTATCTAAAACTTGGAACAATTATTCTTGGTAGGGATATAATTTCTATTCCTGTCGTTGCATGCCATAATAATGGGAAGTGGAGGAGTAATAATCAGCACCATCAACGATTTCTAACGTAGCAGCAGCCATTCAATTTATTTATTTACATTTCAATTTTTGGAATAGGAAGTGTGCCAAACAGAAGAACCATCATTTCTGGTCTGAGAATTTGTTACATACAAAAGTAGCATTATCATGCAGGTACCTAAAATTTCATTTCATATGTAAAAGCAATAACCTGGGATTACATACATAAATGCTTATTTCCGAGAGACTGGTGTCAACAACGAGAGAGACTTGCAACAAAAACAAAGTGGCTGAATTCAATATGATAAGTACTATAAGTAGTACATACAACGTATACTTTATAGGGATGGAAATTCCTTTATAGGTAGTATCGCTTCAGTTGCCATTTGGCATGGAAGGCGTCGAGAGGAAATGATACGAAAAATTAGACACACAAAAGCAGCTCACAAGTTTTGAATTTCCTTCCTTCCTCAGAATCACTTAATTTAAAACATCTGCTACAAATCATAATGTTAACTGTTGACATTTATATGAATGGTATCGTTTCAACAGCCAAAACCAACAACAAGAAGACCTACACACCGATTTACTAGTAATATTTAGATGAAGGAACAAGACGAAAATATNAAACATCTGCTACAAATCATAATGTTAACTGTTGACATTTATATGAATGGTATCGTTTCAACAGCCAAAACCAACAACAAGAAGACCTACACACCGATTTACTAGTAATATTTAGATGAAGGAACAAGACGAAAATATTCGAATGAATCAATGAATCTAACATGCTCGCTTGAGAAATTCTGGGAACCTAGAATATCAAGTTAGACGTACACAATTAAAATGTATAGGTATTTAAGAGTTGGAAAGAGGCAAAATACTTTTTTCTCCACTTTTCATGTTGAAATACCTCTTGAGAGATGAAGAACGAAATATTAGAAGAATCTTAAGGGATCACACTTTAACTACTACCGAAAGGATTCATCATATTCTTTCACATTTCTATGAAAGGAAGGAAGGAAACGTGCTCGCTTTCAATTAAATAGTAATATTTTCAGATTTGCATTGCTAAACGCTCATATACCCTCTGCGAATTATTTCCGTCTCCTCTCCACTGAGGTGATTCCCAGCTCAGTTATACGCAGTCTTGTGCACAGTCTGCTTTCAAATTGGTTTGCACAAAACTTATACCCACTCATATTATCAAGTCCAATGTTGTTACATGTGCTTATAAGCAACTATCCAACAGGACTCGAGAAGATACATTAACACATCAATATTCCATTCTGGTCCTACTCCTCCTTCTCTTAAGATGAACGCGCTAATATTATCTTCCACATAATATCCGGAATTATTATAACTCTCTGGATGATGGAAATATGTAAGCATGTCAGCGAGGAAGAACCGAATAGCCTTACAAAGGTTACGAAATGTTCATGCGCTTTGCCTAACTGTAAGATACATTTTGGTACTTTGAATATTTCTCCCTAAAACTGTCCGACAGACTTTACCGCATTAACTATCGGTAATGATAAGTAGCTAGTATAGTAATCTAGTAGCTATGATGCTGCTAGCATAGCCTACTTTTTAGCCAAAGTCGTGCATCATGATTCCCGTGACGCAGAAAGGGGGTTAGTAAGTAAACGTAACTAAGAAAACGTCTGCCCGTTTCTTTATTGTTCTCTGTCGACGTGTACATTGAAAATCATGTTATTATATACATAAAATGACTTATTCACATCCAAGACGCTGATGATATAAAAGCTATGCTGCCATCATGGACGTCATGCCAAGATCGCCGTCTCACATGGCCAACTCCACTCCACTTTGAATAATTGCTTTACGACTTAATGTCAATATTATAGTAGGCACTGAGACAGCCACGTCGATTAAGCGGAGACTAGGAGTAAAATACCTTCTTTCAAGTCTTGCTAAGATGGCAAAAGCTTAAAAGTCAAACTGTCTTCTTGTACTTTTGAACAATTTACAGAAAGCCGGAGACATTTGCTGTTAGCATACAACTCTTACTTTAGTTTAATCCATTATACTGTGATTAAACCCTGCTACAATTAAAGGGCCATTCTATTCTAGTAGCACCACTTGGGTATACACATTGTACCTATTCCATTATAATGCAGTCGTTTTTTCATGGCTTTCATTTATACCATTTGCATATTCTCATGTATGAATATTTTTATTTCATTATTAATCTCATCGTGTCTCTCTTAAAGCGGCAGTTTGGTTGGTGCCCTAATTTAATTCAATATAAACTGTAGGTGAAAGATTTACAATATATATTTATAGTAGTTTGTTTCAGTATAGGCATTACGTTTAGAATACCACGCACCCGCTGGTTAGGGTTAAAGCTTAAAGCGTCTTTAGCTTTTATGTATGTTCTTATGCATTATGTGTAATTCTCTTGGGCAAAAAGAAATGAGCGCTACAAAAGATTTAGCTTCGTTCACATATCCTTGATAGCCATTCCAATTCCAGGATTTCTCTAAAGGGAGCAGAAGAGAATATAAGGCGTCGTAAGATAGACATGGACAAGAAAGGCATATATTCAAATGATATTAATTCCTCCAAAGAGGAAATTAAGTTAAGACCGCAGCTGGCTGACTGACTGACTCTGCTGGCTTATACATTACATGTCTCCTCTTACCACTTTTAACTTGCTTATGTCATTTTATACATTCTTGGTAGAATTCCTATTTTGGTTTTGCCCAGTTTCCTAATGTACATCCCAGTTGGGCGAGTAATAATGCTAATAAAATCAAGGTTAGTGGAATTGATGGCTTCTCTATTCTTCGCACTGAGCATCTTCAGTAGTAGCTCCTACCAGCGCTTTCGGTGAATCCTGTCATTTCTTAGTTGAAATGAGGATGGCAAGTCAAGTGATGAGAAAGTTCATTCGTTCATGTGGTAAGGTTGGTGTACAGATGACGAGTAAAACCCGTGAGGGAAAATCTAAAAGAGCGACCTGAAGCCAAAGATGAAAGACAGCTTTTCCTTCTTCTCTCGTCCTTTACTGTTAAAATATTTACGTGTGTGGGTATGTTGGTTAGGCAAGAGAATGAAGCTTGTGCGTAACTTTAGAAGGCAGCTCGGGTAGTAATGCAACTAACATCGGAGGCAAGGAAAATCTCATTCCCATAATTAGGAAATTACATTAATGCAAACCAGGTGCCTCCAATCTGCTCCAAGTACAAACCATTTACATATCTAACTGCACACTCTTAGGGAATACTTATAAAGAATACATTATCATACCTATGCTTACGTCCTGTTCCTTGATAAGGTAGTGTAAATCAATAAGAAAGTTGAGTGAAAGATACCGGGAAGCCCAGAGTAGAGTGAGTGATATCCAGAATAAACTTTGGGTCTCTTCATTTTATTAGATTATAAACCTTACCTCCATCTACTCCTCCTTACAGACTGATTGATACTGTCGACTCTCTACAAATATTGCATGTTAAAATAACAACATATTTCATAAATTTTATAGCAGCGCAACATAACACAAGCGTTGCTAGCAGGCAAGACCACCACAGTCGTTGCAGTAGTAGTCATTTCGAATTTTAAAGATAAAAACAGGCCATCTGTGTAGGTACACCTCCAAAGATCTCAACAGATTTCTCACTTTTCTGTGCACTCATCGTACTCTTTTATCTTCATCCTAGCACATGCACCTCCGAAACAGGTTATCCTTTTTTAAGTGAATAATATATCATACGTGTACTGATGCAAGTAATGTATAAGTAAATATGTATATAGTGGAATTGGTTCATTCCTCTCTTCATACTTTACTTTCACTTTTCCCTTCTCTTCCGGTATAAAAAGTCGCTCATCCGGACAGCGTAAAATATACTCGCCAAACTCCATTCTTACTTAAGCAATGGTATGTGGCGAGTTGTGGCAAGGCGGCTGGAAAATGTTGATAATAGGACTCAACTTTTCTTCATGCCATATAAAACGTAGATTTCACGCTATCCATAAAGTAACACAAAAATATAATAATATTACGAAATTGTATGATTTTCACATTGTGAGTAGGGCTTTTGCAAATTCTTTCAACTTTTTCTTGGATGATACCATAATACATTACTCTACATATGTATATCTATTCATGGTAGTAGTAAATACCTACACGTAACGGTTTCCAACTTTTATTCTTTTAGGTTCCTCCTTTTACCACATTTTTACTCTACCTCTTCTCTGGTCCCGTACACACTTGCTGTTGAATAGCTCATTGTATTATAGGTACACACAGAAAAAAGACTAGCTTTGCTTGGGCTACTGCATCACTCCTATTCTTGCTATACTTATTTCTTCGCTTGAAATTTTAGCTTGAGTGACTCGCTTGGAGCTAAATGTTACATAAAATATGTGGAATCTGCCGTTTACTAGGTCACTATTTCAACTATGTAGGTAGAGTAGCCCTAGTATTTCACATGACGTGGAAAGGTTTTAATGTATCACTGAAAAGGTTCCATAGATTATAAACATATATGCATATCTGCATGCTTTCGTGGTACTGGTTGGAGTAGAAAAGACAGCATGAGAAAGTTGGTATCCCGGAAAAGCAAAGCAGTCTCAAGAGACGCAGAAAGGTGATATCAGCCACCTCGTATCCATCCAACAAAAGCATGCTGCTATGTCCTTGTGCTTTCCTTCGTTCACTCATTCTATTCTCTTTGTGGAGCAAAATGAATGAAACTATGTATTTAATATTGCTCTCTGTTCGAGTTGCTGCATGTGATGTAACCTTCCAGCTATGCCATGTCTACACACTGTGGTGTTTCTTTTAACAAGAACATTTTAGTTTCATGTAGTAGCAATAATCAACCATGTTTAATAGTATTGCACTCAAAGTTCATCTTTTAGCATTTATTAATACAACTTGCAAATCTATGGTTCACTTACCTACTTTTTTTCTCGCAAAACCACGAGCCAACAATAACCGATAAAAACCAAACTTTTTAGCAAAAATACATGATGGTTTGACATTTGGATCTGACCGGTTTCATATCCAAAAATGAATGGTGTGGTTGCTTCTGACATGATGTCAAAACAATTTCACAATAATTGTGCTGTTTACAAACTTTTGCAGGTAAAACCACAAAAATCGTGAGATTGAATATGAATGATTACTCATTTCTAGAAAAAAGCGATACATTTCTACTTTCTGTAGATGATTGATTTAACCGATTTATACAATGAAAACTATTGGTATCTGCCCTTTTTAATAAAAATACTTACCTATTTTTCCTTAAGTGCTTTCTTGAAAGTATCTAGTATGCAGAACAGCACTTTACCATTATTATGAGACACTGACTGAATCCAAAATATTCTGAAAACTTAAATTATCTTTGAGTTCATGAAGTATGCATAAAAATCTACTGCCAAAAATAGAGCACAGTTAATGTAAGTATCTGCTATAGTAGTACTACGTGTACTTGCTCGACATTCCTACTATCTTTTTTGATGATTCAGTGGTAGGTTCCTTAAAACGTTGAGAGTTTACTACGAGTTGCGATATTATCATGGCACCAGTACAAGCAAAGGGTTTTGCTTAAAGAGAATGAGTACTCTCAATGGAGCTTCGAATCTAGTTTTAATACAATGGCAGTTATGGCCAAGCTGTAAATTTAAACTTGGAATGCAGCTTACGTAAAAACAAGGCTTAATAGCACGTCGGGACGTTGGTTTCCATCCAGAATTTGAGTCTCCTTCCGTCTTAAACCAATTCACTGTTGCTCTTCCTTTACACATTCCATCATAAGGTAATACACTCTGCTTTCTGCATATTTCATTTTGAGAAAAACCCCCATACAAAGCAGAACATACTTTTTGTGGATAGCTCAGCAAACGTAGGGTGTCACATGATGGTCATGCCTTGCTTTCGGTTGCGGTTTTACCCTGGTTTGGTGGAGTAGGAAGTAGAGAAAAGAAAGGATAATGGAATGTGATTTGAGATGTGAGATATGTGAGCATGTAAGTTGTATTATATGTGCCACTGTTACAGTAGTTTAGTTTTTCCTCTTCCTTTTGTTATTATTATTACACTTGGATTATTCTCTAAGTGAGTAAAGTGGCTCGATTCTCTTTTATTTCGAGTAAAATGTGAAATTCTCTTCCGGATATTCTCTTCGTATTTATGTATGCGTAACAAGGCAGATCTTCGAGCTTTAGCAGCACGAGTTCATTGTATATTAACAACAGAATTCTTTATGTCCTCTGCTCCCTTGTGGTACAACAGAGTAAGTATGAGGAGTAGGTAAAAAACGGAGAAAGTGGGCTCTGTTCCCACAACTGTTGTAGCTTACCGTTAAGTAGTATAAGTGTTTGTGTATGCATTTGTTAGACTAGAAGCGGGTATAGGTATTACAGGCATAGATTATAATGGACACCAAAATGTAGGGGTTATCGTTTCTACAATAAGCAAACCACTTGCTACCATTATTATAGTGGTCCTGGTGAACTGGTGAGCTGTCAACCTCACGCAACGACACAATACATAAAAACAGCCAAGTGGTGGTGGGACTTAATGCAGGATATAAAGTAAAGTGAAAACCGGAGATTTATTCCGTAGTATGTATAATGCGTTTATGCTTATACGGTGAAGGATTTAGTACGCTGATATACTTGTTGTTTTAATACAATAGTACTTACCTACATCTAAATATGCTTACAGTGTACTGTCTACGTGAATGCCCTAGTGGATTTATAAGCCAGTAGGTATATTTTCAGAACCTTGCATTTGTATGTCTCGAGCATTTATAGTAGGTAGGTGGCAGATTCTTCCAGCGAATGGAGTTCATTTTGTGGTTAAATGCTTCAAGTGAAATTCTGGCAGTCTTACCCCAGTAGTCTTGTAAATTTAACTACACGAAACACGACAGTCAAAGAACTATGACCTTTGGCAGTTTTTGTAGTGCATAAATATGTAAATAATTACAACAGAGAACGTCTACTTCAAATTCTCTCGACTTCTTTTTATATTGGAATACGATACGTTTTTGGGCAATGGGCCTTGTGGGTTCATTAGATAGTGAATACAACAATAAAAGTGTACCCTTGATCCGTTCTGGAATAATATGCTACACAAGAAGATACAAGGCAACAATTTACCTAATTTATTATTATTATCATTATCACTCGCTGCTCATAGTATTTAATGGAGTGCCTCCTTTACAAAAGTGATTTTTCATGCAGGGAAAATGGTGAAAGAAAGGAAATGTTTGTGGATCTGAACGTTAAAAACTTTTTGCGTGAGAAAAAGGCGCAAAGTATGCATACATATAATATATACATTTATACTCTTAGTAATCTCAGGGTATATAATCAATAAACACTTTCATAATATACAGTACGCCCACGACTGCAATTTTTTTGCATGAAAGGATTGGCATCCTATTTGTGCTCACTTGTACATTAGCAAAAAGCAAACAATGTTTCTGTGTACGAATATTATTGATGGAACATAATATTATGTATTTGCCGTATGGATGTGTATATAGGTATGTAGTGTGTGTGTGAGAGAGTAAACTCGTTGAGAGTTTTTGGTTGTTGCTTTTTCTCGCTTCGATTCCTCTCCCTCAACTCTCAACTCAAAGTAGAAAGAAAACGGGTGGTAGGCTGGCGAAGGTGAATTGTGTTACAACAGCTATTGCTAAGATATGCACTGGCATCTTCAAACTAACTATTTGCTGTGTCTGTTTGTCCGTCCGTGAACCTTTTTTCTCTCGTAGGACTGGCATATATAGGTATTATGAATGGGATAAACTCTCCACTCTATCTTCTAAATGATTGTCAGGATTTTATTAAAATTAGGTATGTATGTTGATATTTGGAATGGGAAAATGAAAAGTTTTCTATGGAGTGTAGATAAAATTGAAGCCTAATGAAACCCATGTTTCCTACTTCTAGCGCATCCTTTTTACTTGGATTTATTAATGATACTACTTGGTGGTTTTCCTCGCTGGTAGTTAGTTGGGAGCACACACGCTACAGCTCGATCCATTCAGTTTGGCATCACCATTTAATCAGGAATTCCTATCCTCAAGTTTTTACAAGACCTACTTCTGGCTTTAAATTTTGCAAATTTCACAATGTCATGATGTACTGTAAAGGTGCATGCACATAATAAATGTACGATTTTCAAAGCCGTACAAGTACAACGTAATCATGACATGTCAAATTCGTGTTTAGTATGTACCTATCGAGCTTTCACACTTTCTATTTTACTCACTATAATCTTTTATCATTTCTTGTTGCAATTGTGTTTTTACTCAACAGTTATTTTGCTTTATATTACGTAAAGGTTAATTTATATAGTGTATAATATTTCACCACAATCCCTCCGGATAAAATTCAACTTCAAAGGATCGAATTATTTGTGTCATTTATAAGGCAATATTACACCGTCACGTGTCTGTCGAAGGTTAAAGAATGATTAAAATGAAAATAGCAATATCCTCTGCCCGTTCGAGGTTTCCTGTGATGTCGAAAATAAGTGGAACAAATATATATAATATGCACGACAGAGTAAACAACACAATATACTTTACATGGCTATATCTGCAAATGTAATGTACGTATTCACATATTACGTATTCCTTCAACCATGTACTCGGATCGGATATCAGATTATAAGTGAAGTATTTGATTAATGCGTAATTTTTCCTTGATCCAAAGCACAAATGCCAGAACACAGAAGATCCCACAGTGTTTGCCTATGTATCTATTTTGTCGTATCCTACGTGAAAGCAGAAACGAAACGACTCACTGATGTACTGTGTTTATGTCCTTGTAGGTATTTGCGAGCTCTGTTGAATAGACTGGATGGATGGATGGTAAACAATATATTCAGCAACATTCCAATGTCATTTCCATTTCTCTTATTTGTTCTCTACTCAAACGCAACAGAGTATAAGTGCACACAATCTCACAAGTCACAACTCCTCTCGTTTTATCTAAAGTGCACATATATAAAGTTTGGTGTGTTATGCTGATCGCGCATTTATATATGTACTTATTATGTAGTATTTTGAGTGAGTGAACCTGGTATGTTGGTGTTTTTGCTGAAAACGAGGAATCGCGTATTGTAAAATGGATTTTCATGCCTCGTTCCAGAATTTTTTACATTTCTGCCCCTTTTCTGTTTTTCCTTTTTGGGAGCTACTTGCATCTACATTTCTGTTGCTGATTCTGTTTTCCCAGTTTGTCTCCCACTATTCGTTCGATGTGTCTTTGATTCGCTTAGTGAATTCCAGGAAGCAAACGCTGCCATCCTTTTTGAGACATGTATACGACAAGGAGGACTTAAGATGGAATGTGGAATCTGGCAAATTTTACTTGTGAAAAGCACGTTTGTGCTTACACAAATGCACATACATACATTTTCAACGAACACATACTTTTACTTTCTGATGATGATGGTGCTTAGTTGGAATAATCCAAGTCGTTTACTACACTTTTTTCTTCCTACTTCTTCCCTCTTTTCCTTTTTCATCGTGATGTAAAAATCACATTTTTACATATTCTCATGCATTTTGCATGTGCTCCTTTATTTTTCCTATGTGCTTGCACTTGTACTGAATAGATCGGTTTGGGACCAATTTCGAATCAAGAAAAACTATAACAAGTAGAATAGTGGGAGTAGGAAGGAAAATATAGTAAAACGTAAAAATTAAAGTGTATTGACGACTATGCCTACAAAATCCTTTCCGACTATTACTAACTGTGTGATTCGACAAAGCTAGGTTTTTTGTTCTTTTTTTAATATGTGAGGCTATTTACATTTTACATGGAGCTCGACATTGATGTATATTAGTATGGCAAAAATACCCACCCACTTCATGTTCACCTAGTCTTACATTTTCCCGTATATATTAAACCCCACACCAGGATCAACTATAACTCGAAAAATGTATGTTTTGTGCTGAAAAAAAGTTTACAAAAATATATAGTATAGTACTGTAATCATTCCTAATAGAATTAGAGAATCTAAACGAAACGTTGTTTTAAATGCATATACATTAGATCAAATCATTTTATTATATTGCAAAAACACCTCGCCCAACCCAATAACCAAGTTAAGAGAAAGCACTCATGTCTTGAGCAGAGATTATGAATAAAAATAATTTTATTATTTTTTTCCTGAGAAAAAGGAATATGTGCTGTCACATTTACAGAATTTTGCATAGGAACATTTCGCTTTAGTACATGCCCACGCCCCGTTCTCTTAACGAGGCATATTATGACTCATTTCAATCCACATTTCGTGGACTTCTAGACCAAAACAACCCCAGTTTCAATTTAGGTCAATCTACGGTTTCAACCAAAAGCTGCATCCCAGTACCAGTGTCGTATATTTTTCTGATATAGTATTCGCCTTCTGTGGTTCTAAAAGTTGTCTGCGTCGGTTTGTCACTTTATTCCATCCAGTTTTTTCCCGTCAAGGAGAAGAACAAGAGAGAGTGAAAATAGGAAGTGTCAAACGAGAAGATTATTCAGATTGTGACGGGAAAGCCGTTAGGTATCAGAGATAAATATGTATTATGTGCTCTCAGCAACGCCGCACGCTAACGTAAAGCCACCACTACCTCTATTATGTATTCTCACACATCGTGCAAAAAGAAAAATGAACTCGACGTGATTCTCTGATGAGCTTGTGATGATGAGAATGGTACAGCAGAAGGGTCCTATATCCTATGTGCTTCGGGTTCGTTTTTGCATGTTTAGCATTCTGAAGAATTCTGCATGCCACATGCATATTTCAAGCAGTCGTGTCTGCTTCTAACAGGAAGGTAAGAGTCCATGGTTTTATGCATGTAGCAACTTAAGAAGGGCAAAAACAGCACATATCATCATCTTTCACACCCTGATAGCAATCATCTGACTCTATTATTTACTTTATGTCAGTCGACGTCAATGTGAAAAGTGTACAATCATAGGAAGAAAATGTAACATGTCCTCTCAGAGGACTCCTCTGGCACTCTTTTATTCCTACATGTTCAGGTAAGAAGCTCTGTGCTACCCTCTTTCTCAAAAGTTTCTTTGTTAAAGTCAAAGCGATAAATGTACATCTACTAAAACCCCTTGGAAGAAAAAGGATTTAAAAATAGTGAATATTTCATTCATTTATACATTGGAAGTATGAATAAGTTTCTGTAAAATACCACTGCAAGAAATTTTTTTATGAGGACTTGCTTCATATTTAACATACTTCTAGCTGCTTGTGCTGTGTAATCGATCTCTTTTTCATTCTTACCAGCAAGCTTTTTAAAAAGGAAAGACGTTAATCCTCTTTTGAAAGAGGTTGAATGACAGATGGAAAAGAAAGTGAAACGGAGAAAGAGGTATCAAGTAGGAGTCTATATCATGGAGAGAAGTGGGACATTGCATGTGCATAATACATCATACAGGTAGGAAGCATATCTCATATAAAATCTTATAATAACTAACAAAACGAGGTAGGCTAACAAAACGAGGTAGATGTAAGGGAGTAAAAGACACCGGCAAAAATCTCATCATAATAAAACGACAAATTCCTGTCATGGATCTTCTGACTTAAAAGAAGAACTAAAACAGGCAAAGATGCATGAGCAAGTGATTGCAAAGCAAAGAGGAAAAGTTAAGGAGGAAAGAGTAGATGGAACTTGA
Source organism: Coecobrya sp. COE2 (assembly GCA_027743765.1). Lineage (NCBI taxonomy): Eukaryota > Metazoa > Arthropoda > Collembola > Entomobryomorpha > Entomobryidae > Coecobrya > Coecobrya sp. COE2. The sequence continues at coordinate 34,554 of JAHZMV010001585.1, forward strand.
GACCGCTTCTCGCACGAATTCAGTAATCTTCCACTTCTCTTTGAAGATACAGTACGAAAGACTGAAACAAGCTTGGAAGTGAGAAGATTCTTTCATTGTATATGTCTTGTAGTGGTACTTGACTGGAATGTTCGAGTTGTACTATTGCAGGACAGAAGAAATGAGGATGATTATTATTACACATGCCAAGTTGATTTGTATACAAAGTCCCAGGAACAGCGTACATGGGGTCAGATGAAAGTGAACACGTTCACAGTATAAGCATGTAAGAACAACATATACACCAGTGTTGCTGTGCGTCTCAGATCCGTAACTACATTACGGTTATACAATGACAAGGAAAAAATACGAGGGACGAAACAAGCATTAACAAGAAAAAAACCAAGGAGCACATATTATTGTATCACATCCCACAGCAGAACAACTCTCAAGAAGCATAACTCCTCAACACCGTAGCAGCCTTGTGTATGAGTTTAATATGTTATTCCTACTACACACTTTCACACAGTTCCTACAAATAGTTATACATGACTACAACTACTGCTATTGCATTATTACTATCAAGGAAGGAAAAAGTGGTCCCCTTGTTTCTTCTATTTTTAGCTGTACTGGTGGTTGTATGTCGTATTAATGGTATTAGGTACCGTACAAAGTGCATGTCCTATAGAATATTAAGGTACTACTATCGTGAAAGCCACCAAGTTAGCAAGGAACACGAGTGTCACCAGATGACTCGAAGCTGGATGGATGGAATGAGAGAAAAAGAAAAAAAGCAGACAAGAAGGACCATCGCGGTAATGGGAAACTGGAGACAGCACGAAAAGAGAATGACAAGCACAGTGCACCATGAGGTGGGGGAATAAGACAAAGTAGAAAAATGCTCAAAAGTGGGACTTTGGGTCCTGTGCAATTTTTCTCGGTTCAAGCCTCCAACACCATCAGTCAGTCAAATTGTGATATGTTTGTGTACTTTTTTACGTCTATGTTTCTATAAAATGTAGCAGAAGGGATGGAGAAATGCCCTCATTCCCTGTTTCAGCCAAGAGATGTATGCGATGCAAACATAGGGAGCTGTATTAATACACTTTAAGTTGTTTATATAGGTAACGTTATTTTTCTTGCTACAGAAAACGCATACATAATACCTCCTGTTATGTCCTCACCTATTCCCTACTATATGAATATTATTTTCCATTCACATATCAAATGCAATCATTTTGTTAAATTACCTTTACCTATTACTATTATTAATTAGGACAATAGGAAAAGTGAATAGGTTTCAGATTCAGTGATTTAAAATTGCGATTTCATACAATGGTTTGCTTCGTCATAAAAGTAATAGAAACTATTGAAACGATACGTATTCACACCAATGAATTTGCCATTTTTATAGTTTGGCAATGTGGCATGATAATGCTTATAACTTTTGCGTTTTGCTTTTTCGAGATTTATTTTTACAATTGACCGACTCCTGCTCTATCTGTTACGCCAGCTGTCCCAAAAATCGATACATCTTTATTCTTTCTGTCATCTATCTATTTCCTTTCTTTTGATTTGTGCCTCATAGTTTCTCTGTTCTTTATGTGAACAGAGTGAAACAGAGAGTGATGGTGTGCCTCAACCACTATTTTTCAGTTATTCAATGTATATTTTCTATACTATAATATTATCTCATGAATGTATGTGCATTTACGTTTGCATTAAAATTAAGTTATCGGGTGGTAGGCATTTTTGTTGCATGTATTTTTACTAGTACAGGACCTGAACCTCTTTGCACAAAATAGTTGTTTATTTATTTATTTGAAAGATTTTTTTTACTACACCAGGGCTTTAGCTTACGCCACACCTAAACTTAATATGCATACCTTATGCATTATAATTTTATACTTTCTTGGATCAGATACATGCGCGATTGCTTGTTCCAATTTGCCAAGATGCTTTGCTCATACGCTAAAAAACTTTTCCCATCAAAGAAATGAAATCTTAAAATACTCAACCCCTGCACCTGTCTTCAGAAAAATAATTACGGATAAAAAGTAGAAGCTCCACTTTCCTAAAGACCTACAATTACTCATATTATGTATGTACTCCCATTTTGCGCCCAAGCTCACCCAAAAGAAATGGGACAGAAATCCTATATTGCAAACTTTTTAAATCTAACAAGTTCTAAGTAAGTACACTGTACATCATTCATTGTCCGTACTGAAATCACGCATAGTATAGTTTTTATATTCGCAAAGTAAAAGGTGCGTATTTCATTCCCTATGCTCCTATAGTCGATACTTTAACATTAATTCCTGGGTACGCACTGGTGGAACCCAAGAAACAGGACGAACTCTTGTAGCAGCTGAGAAAAGGAACCGATTTAATTATTAACAGTAGTGAAGTGCAGACTGAAGAGCTGTGGTTGACTACAACCCTTTTTGCTCACTAGCTAAGCCTGTACACCTACACAAACCTACATTAGAAACCTAAAACAACCTTCACACTTTCGCCGTACGCTGCTTTACGTCTGCATACTGCTTTAGTGGAATCGGAGTTCTGGGTAATGCACTCATCAGTATAGTACAAATAACCTCGTGGTACAGGTTTTGTGTTTAGTGAGAAGTAGAACAAGTGTTTCTGGATGAAATGTCTGAACAGGGACAAGATTACTTTCTGTAAAGTTTTATTTTTCTAAACCTTTTTACGGTCCCCATTGGTTCATGTGGATTTCCTACGTAATAATAGGTAAAACAAGACCATACCAAAAAAACCAAGCAAGGTAAGACTCAACGAGGTGTGTATGTATACACAGTGTGCTAAACAATCACCTACTCATTACAAGAGGAAGGCAATGAATGAAGGTTGGAAGAACTTATATTATTATTACGCATATAAACCATCTTTAATAGGACGGCCCTTAATAAGCCCATGACTTAAGTCTATTGTGGTTTGCATCGTCTTGTCTGGGAATAGCTTGCAGACATATACTTTGATTCTCCGTAAAAATACACTCTACTTATAGGAAGAATGAGTCAGCAATTCTAGTGCAGTGCAGTGGTGTCTGTACTACTCCCAGTCATGCCATAATATTATCCGTCCAGAATTTTTAGTTTAATTCCTAATTTCACTTTCTCATCCAGTAAGATTCTTAAGCTGAACAAGACGAGGAGGTGAATCCCACTACCATCTTCTTAGTTTTTTAGTTAAGAGGCTTTCTCTTTCCTCTTACTCTTCTTTCTGTTTCATGGAAAAAATACTTACATATTATATCAGTGTGGGACGAGAGTGGCTTGTCTGCGCCTCGAAAAGTAAAGAAGACCTGGCTTAAAGAAGCAAGTAGTAGTATAGTATTCTTATTCTATACAGCTTTCACTCCACTTCTACAACACTTCTATATCAACGCTTGATGAACTGGGCCATAACAGCTACCCTGTTATTACAGCTACTTATAATATTCTGTCTATACCTAAAATGTTTCTAGAAACATGGAATTAAGTATACACACCAGAAGAAATGGTAGCTTGTTTATAATTTCTTTTTATAAGCTACTTTCTGTATTTCTTATCTTAAGACTACGGTATTCTGTAGGGAATTACAAAAATTTAAACTGAACACAGCACAGTGGAAAGGAAAGTTATTTTTCAAACCACGTTTCGTTACAAGGATATCACCTCAGCACCCACTTTACCAACTAAAGTTATACACACCGTCAATAACAAGAACAACAGTGAATGGTATAACATTTTCAAGGATACATTTGTTGCATGATATAAGATGAATGAGGTACATATATCTGTAAAATGTCATTTGCAAAAGCTGGAATTACAACATGGTCTCATTGATATCGCATGCCTTGCATGTTCAGCTTCGATACGTAATAAGCTTAATATATTTAGAAACGAAAAGTTAAAAAGTTACAATGATTTTATTTATTGAACCAAGAATCACGAAGAAGATACTGACAAGCACAGACACGATTTCATAATTGCTGTGCACTATCGTTGTATTGGATATTTACAAATCAGAGAACATTTTTATGATTGAACTAATGCCTTGTAAATTTATAAGCAATAATTTCAAATGTGTATTGTATTTCTCCAGGCTTATCTTTGAAAGTTGCTTCAACTACAAAACCATCGCTCAAACTGTTGCATTTTGAAATAAAGTGAAAAGTTTACACACTATTTGTTGTTTGGTTAAAATTTCTTCACCTCACAGAATATCCAGAGATGTTTGAATAAACACCATAATCGCTTAACGTGACTTACCTTATAGATATCCAATTGTCCACTGTTTTGTGAAAAAATGAACTTGCAGTTCAAAGTCGTAATGTTTGCTTTGCATAATGTCGTATAATCGATCGTTGGAGTCACCTTACCTTTTCGGCCATAGAATCACAGAACAAAGAAAAGCATGCATGATTCTGTTGTTAGTTTCATGAAAGTCAGAGAATATCCTTTTTATGGCTATAAACTGATGTTATCTTCAAACGTACTCCAAACATATGAATTACACAGTCTATTGAATTATTTATGCAAAGAGAATAAAAATAGTCCAGAGTCCTTCGATTTATTTATTTTTAGCTTAGAAGAATAATTTATGTTATGATGAAATGAAAGTTCACACCCGAGAGTGAGTTACTCTTTTACTCTTTCCCCAATTGCAAAATAGAATACAGGACACAACGAGTATTTTCTGCTCTACGTTTAAGCTTTTGTTGAAGAAATGCAAGAAAGTACAAAATGGATCGATACAAAAATATTGACGACACTCATCTCCTTGCTTTATACCCGGCCGATCGGTTTCTCTTTTCAGCAGCAATAACATCAACAATAACCCATTCTCCTTCACTTCTTCAACTCACATTAGTATATTTTGAACTTTTTTACAAAGTAAATTTTCTCCTCGCTTTTGAGCAAGTGAAAATGCATCCAGATCACGTGTTACTTGTGTACAAAAGGCGTAGTCGGCTGACTCCTATGTCGCACTTTGTGAATGTTTCAATCTTACCATGGACTTGGATATTATATAAAAGTGTGAATAATGATATGGCTCACCTTACCTTAAATATTAAGCTTCTATGGCAAGGCAAAAGGTTTCAATGTTGAATGAAGATATATATCTTTCCTCTCCTTCCATTCAAATACTCAATTTATACTAACGTTCGTGCTCATTGGACCATCTCATTTCGCTTGTCGCTCAGCGTAAAAGAGTCTTTTTTATATAGCGTATCCATCTACTTGACGATTTTATTGTCAGTTGTTGCGTAATCGTATCACCATCATCAGCAGTAACACAGTGTATAGAGCTAGAGCTATGGTGAAGGGAAGAGTGGATCGTCACCGTGTCGTCCTTGTCACCATCATTTTTACAGTGCTCCTGGTATTTATAGTACAAAAACTGAAGGGTGAATTCACTGGCATAAGATATGATTAGCCTGGATGAATACTGTTGTACAATAATATATGCTATATGAACATACATGCAATCAATTTTATGCTACTGCTGGTTTTCGGGGAGTAGAATATGCTGCGCGAAGATAAATAGGAGGAAGAGCTCTTGCTGTCACTCAGCCCCGCATCCTACTCCATCCAAGAACAATAATCAAACAACGAGTTTATGTATTTGTTTTCATCTCTCCACTTTCCAAGTTTACATATCACGTACTTATTATTATACTTACCTCGCTTTCTTCTCCTTCATCGTCCCTCCTGTTTACCCTGCGATGAAATAATTTGATGAGGAAGGAAGGGTGGCTGGCTTTGATGATGAGAGCACGATGATGACGGTTTGAATTGGAATGTAAAATGTGACGACTAAAGTCGGGGACGAGAGATGACAGTGGTGACGAAGAAACGATTGATTGTTATAGTTATTATTATACAACTAGGCAATGTGA
>JAHZMV010001586.1:0-119002 GCA_027743765.1 Coecobrya sp. COE2
TGTCATTTGGTGCTTGTGTATAGAGCACTCATTAAAATAAACGAATTCTTTGTCACAAATCCCTTTGAAGAAGGCCAGACGTATGGGCCACAAGCACTCGAGTTCAATAAAAATGCTCATTTCCTTAAATGCATGAGGCAAGTAATACCTCCGTTCAGCACTGTGTCGACAATGATAGCGATAGCACACACTTGAAAGACGCGGTTTACCGTCCATGCTGTGTAATAAATATAAATATTATTATAAAGCTTTTTAGCTTACCTGATCTTTACTTCTTTTGATAGCCATTCCGGATGGCGTGTGAAGCTGATCAGAATGGAGGCGATTTCCTGAAAAAGTCAACAAAAGAGAAAGCATGCATTAGTATTTTTCATGTAGTCCTCTATAACTTCATATGAAAGTGTCCATTTATATGAAAGACGTGGCCAAACAGAATAACGTACTATCCAGCCTTCACTACTTCATTGAATATTATGTAATGTGTGCTGTTTGCTCACACAGGAGAACAGAATGAAAGTCAAACCACCCACTTTGTAGTAAGTTGTTTTGTTATTATTATTATTTATTATAATTTTCTCTAGCTGTGGTGGTGGAGGTGCTTGGCCATATCCCTTCTGCCTAATACCATCATCATGATACATTACACTACCTATCCATCAAACGAAACCGTCATAATTTCCTAAAAATTTACATACACAAAACATCAAAAATAATTTGAGTGGGAAAGGAGAGAGAGAGAACGGAGGAATAAAAGAACAGGACAGTCAACAAGAGTAACATTGTACATTATTATAGGGAAGCGGCAGAAACTTTCTCAATATATGACTTTTATGCATTTTTTCTTCTCCATCTACTTTGTTATTTTCTCGTACTTTTCACAGTTTTTTGGCACGGAAAAATATGGCAAGTTCTCGATTCAACTACTATGCATACATATACTTGTGTAGTCCACGCTACTCATCATCATAATAATACCGTAGTCGTCTTCTTGCTCTCATCTTTTCCATATCTTCATACTATCATACACATATATTGTAAATGTTGTACATGTACACACTCATACTCACAGAATATGAATGAAAGGGCCCTGAGGACTGTCATTCAACATCACTGGGCTACCCAGTGGGTTACGTCATGGTTAACATTTCCTCAGACAATTTATCTTTGCCACATGGCTCTCTCTTTCCTTCTTCTTCTTGCTTATTCACTCGTGTATGTGCTCAGCTCAGGGTAAACGATTTGAAAAAAATGTTAGCTTTTCTCTCTGTGTGCCACACACAACACAAGACGACGAATATGAATAAGCTCATATTCAATGAATATTGTATATTAGTAAAATGTATGTAAAAGGCGTTCGTAGGACTTCCTCCAAAGCTTTTGCTAATATTATTACTCGTTTTTTTTCTTTTAGAGAAAGAAAGAAAACTCAAAAGCGTAGAAAACATCATACGCACACATAAACAAGTGGGAACTCTGTATATTTTAGTATATCAAGTAAACATGTATCTTTTTTAAGAATCTGGAAAGCAGAGGGAGAGAAAGAGGCTTTTGCTAAAGCAGTCCACGTAAAGTATTCCTGTCAGCAGTCCATGCATAGTGTAAGCATAATAACAAGTTATACCACCACCGCCACACATACCACCACCGCCGCCACAACAATAATAATGCCATGCAAGGGACCTCCTGACTACTACCATCACACTGTATGCTTTTACTCCTTTCCTTCTTCTCCTGCTCCTGTCCAACAGGAAGGGGACAGAGGAAGAAAAAGAAGAAGGATTGTAAATAATATGGAAATGCCCGATGCATTATGAATTCCTTCCGGGTGTATTCTTATGCATTCAGGAAGAGGCGCGATACCATTTTGCTTGCTTGCTTTCAGTTTAAATCTTTTACGTATTTATACACACTGAAGTCGAAGAAGGAGTAAAAAAGAAGAAGAAAAAAGAGTTTATAGCAGTTTTTAGCAGCAGGGGCTGAGCTGGCAAGTCCTTGAAGTGTAAAAAGTATGAATGATTTATCATGCGATGTCACATGTACATACATTACACCCAGAAAATTCATAGGTGGTGGAGGGTATATCGGTGTGGGCAAGCACATTATATGATATGACATTCTTTTTAGATAGAAGATAACCAACACAATGTGCAATGCATGCTATTAGGAAAAGTCATCGAAATTCCAAAGAACTACATAATCATACTACCATGAATAGGTACATACCATCAACATCATCGTCGTCGTCATCATCATCATGTATACCACACGACTTGCTTTTGTGGAGTAAAAAAGGAGTGTGAGAAGGACGGACATGCCTTTCTCTCTTCCTCTCACTTTTACTGTTACTTAATGCATGGCATTTACTACATTTGCCTACATTTAAACCAGTTTTTTGTGTTTCACTCTTCTGTTTCTTCCTGTTCTTGCTTGCTTCGCATGCCATACTTGTGTCCTGAGATAGTATCTGCTGACAGACTATGTAACAATGTAGTTTATTATTATGAAGCACGACGACTCGACTGGAGTTCGCTTTACTCTCTTGAACTAACAGTGAGAGTGGAGAGAGTAGCAAAGCTGTATGGCTTTTATCATTCGTTTTTGTCGTTGTTGTTCTCTGCTGGATTTATACTAATATTATATAGGTATATGTATACATTTTTGAACACTCATATCATGATCAGGACGATGATGACGATGTGGTATGTAAAGTAATGAAAGCTTATTGCATGTCTATCAGATAGAACGTTTTTCTCTTTCAAGCGTTTTATGTTATGTACGGCTAAATAATGGTAACTCGCTTTCTCTCTTTCCCTTCCTTACTGGAAAGCCAAAGAGAAAGGGAGCTTGGCTATTTCTAACAACTGGTGCTACACTTGTGCCGCTCCTGCAACCACTGTGATCAACAAAACTTGATGTGAAGTAGTACGATGGAGTAAAAAAGTAATAGTAATACTTTTGAATTCTCATAAGCATTCAACACTCGGCTGTGTGTTTGGTACCTATCTACACTGGTTTGGTTGTGAGGTTGCTTGCACACTCGCAAGAGTGGTTTATGAACTTTACAAAACATGGAAGGTTCCGATTTACATTCGAGACCAGTATCGTGACTGACTTGTGACTCCCTGAGAACAACTTTGTAAGAGAGGATCGAGTGGGTTAGGTAGTACATTACGTATGTACCTAAATAACTATATATGCGAACTACTGGTATATCAACTTTAACAAACAAAAAAACTATGTGACTGGCTTGCTTTTGGTTTTGCTCTGACTTGACTTACTTTTTCAGTCCACATGGAGTTCTCAAATACAGAGATGGCAAGGAGAAGAGAGCAGACGAAAAAATAGTACTAGTAAAAAATGTGGTATCTCTGTTTCTGGTTTAAAAAATTTCAAGAATAAGTGTAGTCGTAACGAAACAGAAAGAAGAGGAAAGCTTTACAATAATAATGATAATAAAAATAATAATAATATACCAGCACTGGTGTGATGCACATTGAGAAAGACACAGAGAGGAGGGAGACAGCGAAGAAAAGGAAAGCTTGAAATGAGAAAGGAAGGAAGCCAGGAAAAAGAAGAAAAGAAGCAGGAGCAACTATCTTTCGTGTGTTGAACTGTAGCATAGTAGTAGGTGGTACAAGCAGAAGTATAGAGCATCATGTAGAAGAAGGAGACAAACAGAATGAAAAAGGAAACCAAAGGCCAAAGTATAAACCGCCAGGGGAGTACCGCTGCCACGTATTATGGCAATTACCTCCCAGTTAATTTAAGTATTCCATCAAACGAGAAAAGTGTTTTTTTTAGAAAAGTCGTAACCTCAAACGATCAAGGAAGCTGACAGATGACATGGTTTACACTTACAGAATAGATCTACTAAAATATACAAAAATTAGCATGAAAGTGTACTTAGCAGAATTCTTTCCAACTCTTGCTCCTTTCGCCCCCAAAATAAACATGTACACGTCTTCGTGTATGTATGTAAAAGTTGGAAACAGATTTTCTTTTAGAGAAAAAAATGCACAGTAATAGTATAACGATGATGGATGCAATGACGGAAGTCGAAAATAACTCGGAAAACAGAATTTCTTCGTTTTGCAAAGTAGTAGATATTACGAGTGGAGTGAGCTTAAAAAAGAATCAGACTACAGATCACATCACACTTTCTCCCTCGGAAAACTTTTTTTTTGTTTTTCTTCGTCTTTAAGAATACGTCTGTAGTACGACTATAGTCTCTGATGTAAAGACGCTGAAAGAATTATTTTTGACTCATCGCTTTCTCTATTCTTATGACTTTGGCGGTTGTGGCAGCGGAAGCTTAAATAGATTCACTTCACACACTCAATGAAGAGGTTGCAAACTTGTAGAATAATGGAATTTTCAGTTTGTAGTCGAGATTTTTACTTAAAACTAACTTTTTTTTGGAGAGTTCACAATATGAAAAATAATATTTTACTATTACGAACAAGATACTATCAACGTATCTGATATACATAGTAGCAAAGACGTATATAGCCTCCACCCAGCCTAATTATAAAGTCATGTCCTACAGCAATTTTTTTAGTTTGCTTTAAAGTGTGAAAGGATGTAGTATCACAGTAGGAAATAAACTTTGCTCCATAAAAGACGCATTTTCTCTCTTTTCTTTTTGCATTATTATTACAAGATTGCATTATAGGCATGCAATAATGCTTTGTATATTAATATATTATCATACAGAGAGAAAACTTCTTTCTCAGAAAGAGCATTTTTATTACTACTGCTTATGAAATCATATAAACTATTTTTAAAACTATTTTTGGTCGTATGATGTTATTTGTACTGGAGTGTAATAGTAATAACTATGCATAATAAGTAAAGTAGCTAATATAATAGAGGAAATACAAAGTACTATTTTTATACAATTAGAAAGCCTCTTTAAACAGTACTGGGGATATACATAAGTAAGCGTGAAATCCGAAAAAGTGCTGAATCGAAAAAAAAATATTTTATTTACTGTTGGTGAGCACTGAAGACAAGAAGCAACCAACAAACCAAAAAAATGCAATTGGAGAAAGTAAACTCAGAAAAAGAAGTGAAAATAAGAAGCATACAAGTTATACTTTTTATTGTCAGTTTCGTGATCACTACATCAGCTCGACTCCAATTTTTTTTGAAAGTATGCCCTTTTCTTGTTATATGCATATTACTTGTACTTTGGATTAAGCCAATGGAATGCCTAAGTGGCAGTACCAATGTTTCGCAGCTGAACAATGTCATTGAAATGATCCTTTGGTGGACTTGTACTTTGTACTTGTTCTTAAAAACTAAATTTACTTCACGTGGAGGTGGTGGTTGTGGAGGACGTGCAAATAGCTTCAGTTTAGATTTTGAGCTCTCCTTGCTCTTACCCCGATTTATTTACGTACGAACTACTTCAAGTAAAGTTCGGAACAAGGACGAATAATGCGAGGGTATAAGTCAGCGAGAAAACGACGGCGTAATTGAGATGGAGAGATTGGAGGAAGGAAAAAAGAAAATAACGGATGTGGGATGATTAATACTTGCAACGACTTTGCACACTAAGGCTAGCATAAAGAATGTGTGTATCAAACTCGCACTTGCTATACGCCTGTGTTATTTTACATTTTCCCATACTTTTTGAAAAGTTGTAAAAGAAACAATTCAAAGGAGCATAATATACAACCTATTATTACTTTTATTTACACAAGTTCGCAATTTACTCTACGCTTCGCTTGTTCGCGTAAAGAGCACATGTAAGAAGACCCAGACTGAGCTAATGAGAACGAGCGAAAACAAAAGCAATATGATATGAGCTATTACCTACATATTGCTTTCTTTCGTCCGTTGCTGTTGACTTTTTCATTTTTAGCATAGAAAAATAGGTTATTTACGAACAAAATGGAAACATTAACATTCTTATGTGCAGACTGAAAAGAGTTGTTCTTAATGTATACAACATTTTCCTTTCTTTCTTTTTCTGATTTTTATACTTAGATTAAGGAAGGATGAAAGTCGTGATTGTCGTCATCAAAGTTACTGTAAAAATGTCATTATCGTATCATCATCATTTCCATTTTATATGGCTGATTATCATTCTTAGAGTAGATTGGTTAGTAGTACGTCATATAAAAGGATGAAAATTCACTAAAATGGCATGCGACGTTTATACATTTACGGAGATTTTTATTTCCATACTTGCAATTTCAGTCTCAAGTGTATGCAAAAGGAAGGAGAAATGATATCCCGGCACCATTATCGTCTTCACCACGACGGCTGCTGCCACCATCTTAATGCCCATATAATATTCAAGCCGAATGGTGAGTTGTGACGAAAGAAAACATTGAAGCAACACAATAATTATATTAGGGAACAATACAACACGTACACAACTTAAGAGTTTCATCGTCTGGTGTGGCATTTGAAAATGCTACTTAAAAAAGAAAAGTAGGCGAGCAGCGCACACACACATGGCATGGCACGGGTTACAGGCAGTCCGCCTGGGTAAACCTAAAACGTAGTAGTAATATTAATGAGCTTAAAACAGACTCGCCGTCTCATTTGACTCTCTATCTGATAAACAACATTGCTTATAAACCTATATGCATAAAAATGTGCATACCCTATATATGCTTATTAGATATTCACAGATAAAAATGTAACCTGCATCCATATATCTATATTATATATATTTTAGCTTATAAAGTTTTCCTCCCTTTCTCTACTTTACCAGGCACAACGACATCCTTCCGCTTTCACTCATTCATGCCATTCCACAGAAAAAGAAAGTCATTTTTTAAAACGACTCGACTATGATGATGGGGCTGGTAATGGTAGAACGAGGAGACTAATAATAATGTGTAGGTACATTATGACCATGATGACTATACACTATTCACTCGAACGGAGAGAGAGAGAAGAGAAAGGGAAGAGCTAAAAAGTAAGGAATAAGTACATAATTTTACAATACTCCCCATGGAATTTCCCCAAGTGCATGCTTTTCTCATTCACTCACCCACTCATTCATTCATTCAGCAAAAAGGAAGTGGTAAAGTTTCTTTTGTGGTGATAGTGGCGGTGTGGCATATATACATACCTCGCTACAGATAAAATGCATATTAGTAGATTGACAAATATGCCTCGCATAACAAATAACGGTGATGACGATAATTTTAAGAGTATAAATAAAGCAAAATTTTATCATATGAAGCTAATAGAAATGTGTATATTTTAACACTACAAAGCATAAACAAGGCTTGGTGTTATTGTATTGGGTTTGTTATTCCTGCTATTATTGCTAACTATCCAGACAGCATACCACGTGAAATGGAAAGATATGCTGTGTTGCATATTATTATTATGTTGCATTTTCGGATTATTTGTGAGAAGTACAGAGTAGAGCGGCAATAAACAGTGTATATAAAAGAGCCAAGAATAACAATCGTTCCTTTTTTCTTTTGAAAATGCCGATAAGCTTTCAAAACTGGATGGAATCAAGCAGCCACGTTGTTTGCTGCTTCTGTAAGTCTTCTTTTGTGGCAACAAAGAACAGAGAAACGTGGAAGGTTTCTCTGGTTTGGGTTGTTTGCTGGGTCGCTGGGTGCATGATATATTATGTAGCAGCATGGTTATTTTTGCGACGGTTTTATATAATTCACACGATTTTTGGATAGCTGAATCTTTCATGGGCGTGTAGTGTTTTGGCTGAATGAATTAAGCGAACAAAGAGCGGTAGTAAATGGAATTAAATGCATTTATTCGTAGAGTAGCCTATCAAACAACGCACTTTTCGGCAGCATGAAAAAATGAAGAATAAGAATACTCGGAAGATTTATTGACATACATTCATACACATATATCCACGCATTAATATCGAATTAAAATTTATAATCGATTTGTCCATTATTATTATATCTATATATTGGATTTGTTACGAACGTAGCCACTAGTCAAGTTTGTGCGCAACACCGACTGCTAGCGTTGGCGGAGCCTGAATTAGGCGTACAGTCATAGTATATGTTAAGGTTATACAATATACAATAATGGAATTTGCCCACTTGCTAGTGATTACGTTCATAATAAATCCTTGTACATGTACATAGGTACTAGTATGTTATGTATCATGTGTACATATTTGGTCTTATACATTACAAAGTTTAACTCAATTTTGACACGTTAACTTTTACGGATATAAGTATATGCATATATAGATGTTTGTTCTAAACACTCTTCTGTTTGGAGCGATTAGCTAAAAGTTTATATGTAATTTTTCCCAACTATTGCCAATCGGGCTTTTGAAAAAACATTTTTAAACGATCGGTGACTCATTCTAAAAAGGGCAAAGACGAAAAATTCATGTAAGGAGAGTAATACTTATTACCTAGGAGGGACTTATTCAGTCAGTTTAACATGCTCAAATTAAAGCTTCGAACAATGTTTTACCATTTTTTGTTTGTTTACTGTTGCATTACTAGTTTTTACTATGATAAACCTATATTCACATACATTGTAAAATAATTATCTGATAAGGATCTGAGTCATGACCTTGGCTCCATCCTAATAGACTTGTTGGTTTAAAGTTTAGTTCACTTGGGCAAAAACAAAAAATGTCCATAAATTGTATTATTTTCCTTTCCACGTGGACATAAGTATGTAGTTTTAATCGTATCGTATAACTATTATACCATTATTTGTTGTGCTCAAGGAAGAATTTCTAAGAATATGGAGCGTGAGTAGCATAAGTACATCGCGTGGCTGAATCACTTCCTTAACTCAAGTGTATGGACAAGAGTCAAGTGTTTGACAAGTCGTTTCTTCTTTCCCTTCCATTGCTTTCTCAAGTGTTTGTCTATATATGTACAAACCAACATTAAGTACCTAAGCACTATTTCTGATATCTTCCTATATATATTCACTCTGATATTCTTATACTCCTGGTGAAAGTTTGTTGGTACAATCATCCTCTTCAGCTTTTTTAGGTTTGCCACTTATTCTAAGATAATTGAAAGCAATCCAAGATACGTACTTTGTGTTTGCTGTTAATCTAACCGATTTTTGTATTACTTTCTCTTAAAAATTCTCTTAACCATTCCATTCGATTCACACTACGGCGTATTTGTAAGATGAAAACTTGATTTGATTAAAAGTGGAAAAGGATGGGAAGCTGATTTGGAGAGGAAGGAAGTAACAAAAAATTGCTACATACAATTAACTCTGTGTTAGCTCATGGCACCAGCAGCATATATTATGTACCCTTTATCACATTATTATAAAAATAAATTTCCGCTCCTTTATGTACTCACAACCTGTTTCGGGGAAACTAATAATATTTCTGTATACTATCCTCCCTTCTAACTAAAATGAAGGTATATATCAACAATGTTGATTCAACATGCTTTCCCCTGGAATTATACAAGGGATCTTAAGAATCGTAAGCCAGTTGGTGGGGATAAGCTCCTGGAAAATAACTCATTCTTTCAACTGGAACGTTGGAACTGCAAGAAGGAGAAGGCATTATACCGAAGACAAATGGAGTAGCCTATTGCTTTATANCTAAAATGAAGGTATATATCAACAATGTTGATTCAACATGCTTTCCCCTGGAATTATACAAGGGATCTTAAGAATCGTAAGCCAGTTGGTGGGGATAAGCTCCTGGAAAATAACTCATTCTTTCAACTGGAACGTTGGAACTGCAAGAAGGAGAAGGCATTATACCGAAGACAAATGGAGTAGCCTATTGCTTTTTTACTACATACAAGTTTCACACCGTATCATGCATCATATCCCAAAGGACCGAGCTTTAAGTACATAACGGTTATACCTACTCATATAAAACCTGTGTAGGAGTTTTAATGTGTTTTATCAGTAAGCAAATAGTGTTATTAAATGAAAGGATGCACTTTCACTTGTGTTTAACTTGTTTGTAGTTTAAGCTCCTTCTGTCTGGCGGATTCTCATTCACTGCTTTATGCAGACTCATTCATTCATCCATTCACTCATTTTTTTATATATAGATTTGCAAGTAGTAGTATTTCTCTTTCTTTCTCTTGTTTCATGCCATTCATGGGTTTATACAGAACACCCAGCCAGTTCATCTCATCACGGAAAATTAACCGAAAAATGAGATCAAACTTTTTTCTCTATTTAGAGATTCGTGCCATTACTTAGTTACTCCCTTTCCCTTATTCATCTCTTTTTAGTACATATATATTTTTCGAGCTTGAAACACTGGCACAAGTTACAGCAGCAGTAGAATGCACATTACTTTCACAGTCAGTCACTTTCTCTGACTTTGCCTCGGAGAGTAAGCCTTTATCTATGCAAGTGTTCAGCTGTGTGCTATCTACAGTAGTCGGCACTCATTTCCTTTAGACTTTTACAAGTGGATTGAGTAAAAACATAGGAGTATATAGATAAAGAGTTCCGTTAAAAACAAAAAGCACATCAGCTAAGTTAATTTGTACGATAGCTTTAACACAAAAAACTTTGAAAGTTCATCTACTTCATTTTATATAGGAAATGTTCGATATGTAGATATGAGTTTTACCCTATCCGTGATTTAATGCTGCTGAATGTATCAAACGAGAAAGAAAAAAGAAAGACGAGATGTTGGCGGATATTAGAAAGAAAAAGATTTAAGAGTTTAGCTTTTTCAGATGAACTCTTGAAATATATCCGGCCTTCTTTTAACTACTTTTCTCTTTTTAATCATGCCTCACTTCAGCAAACTCTTTACAGGTTATTTCTTCATTTAATATTGCTTGAGGAATCAAATCTATGATCTTCTCCTTTCGTGCTGTTTATAAATACAAGTGTATTTAAATACACATCACAAAAACAATTTATAATAATTGAATAATTGCAGTGCTTTCTGTATACAATGTTTTAAACTATCATCGGCTAACAAAATCATAGTTATTTAAAACTTGTATTGGTCTTTCACGTTCTTGTTATAATATTCTTTCGTTTCACATATTAGCATGGGGAATATGAAGAAGCACTGATAAAACAATGGCACGGCATGGTCAGCGTCAATGTACTTGTTTCACCCGTTCCGTTGTTATAAAACAAGAAATACATACGTTTTGTGTTTCTTCTCGTCCTTCACTGTATCTATTTTTATACAAATTGAACATGTTGCTGTTACGCATACACCTAAATAAAGTGGAACTGAAAGTGAGAGAGAGATGGGTTCAGGTGCATTATTATGAAAAAGTAATTGAGTTGAGTGAGCAGTGAGTGAGTTACTCCATGTTTCTGTGCATGTGATATTATGTCAGTAGCAGTAATGATGTGGTGTGAGGGAAAAGGTACAGGGGAATGAGTACAGGGCAAAGAACAACACATCACCAACTACTTTCTCCTTAACTTCATTTTCATGCTAGCATAGGTAAGAAAATAGGAAAAACGAGAAAAAATATCACAGAATACATTTGAGCAAGTGAGAGCGTTGGATGTATCATAAGTAAATATACAGCAGATACACAGTTCAGAGAGACAACAAACTGGAATATACTTATGTGAGTGTATAGGAAATAAAAGTCAGAAGGCAGTAGATTGGAATTGACAGGCACGCTCATGAAATTATAATAACAATTTTGTGCCAAGAGGAAAAAACTCACGCTGATAACTACATAGATACATACAAGTTGTATTATACAATATGGGTATTACAGTATTGGCAGTAATCTATTTTTTGGGTGCATTGCCATATATTAAAAATAAAATGCTCCTGTGTTCAATTAATACTCTCTATTAGTCTGACTAGATCAGGAGCATGTGTCGGTTGTTGGCCACGAAACCCACGTACAGCAGAGTTAAATATATAGTTTCAGGAACATATATTTTGTGTGTTTATATGTCATATATTATGTAGGTAGCAGAAGAAGAAAAAAGAAAACACTGGTTGAAAACCATTTCTCAATGAATATTAAATAAATCTGTTCCAACAAATGTTCCATTGCTACAATTTCATCTTGCCTCAGCCTACCAGTATATATCGACATGCATATTGGATTTATTTTATGCAAAAATAGAACATTCTCTCTCTCTGGTTCTTGTCTTTGAATCGGAAACCATTAAATTGCGAAATCACTATATCAATTTCTACTACATATTTTTTTTTCCTGGTGATGTTTTGGCTACAAGGCAATATTATGGTATCACGTGCAGTGGACAAAAGGAAGCAGTAAAGCTAATAATGTGCATTTCTAGCTTTTGTTGCATTTCATATAAAAATCTGAGACTATACCCATTTTGTGCATGGTTATTGCCAGTTATTATTGGTTGCGCTAGAGTTTGTGATTTCACACTAAATTGATTAGACAATCTCCTTCTCTTGTTTGTGATATTAAAAATATCAAAAAATGTATTTCACAGTTCTTACGGAACAATGTAACACACTAATCAACATTGATGTCTCAAGGTTAATAAAAGTTTACCAACAACTTTTACAGTATCTAAAAAAATCGATGAATGTTGACGATTTAATGATGTTTGTCCCGTTTATCATGTTTGTTACCTTATTTCATTCCCGACTCGCCAATTGCATTTGCATGTTTGCAGACTGAATATTGTGATTAAACTTAACAGCAACAACACGGTACATTTCATGGTTAGACAGTTACAAAAGTACGTTTAAGCTTTCCTTTGTTTATTCATGTTTAATCTCTTCTCCTTTTCATGCTATATAGCCATCCGAATTTTGATACATGCTTACGTACTCCATAAATGTTTTAAGTACACTGATAAGAGTGATGTATGATTCCATCGCTCTGTTAGTAATGCATGGTCCACGTTGTCACTGGTATATCATATCGACAAACCATGAACTATTGTAGCTCACCTCATAGCAAAACTCACTATCAGATAAAAAAATCAGATTTACTCTGGAAAGAAAGAATGATGGATAATTTGCTTATCCGACAAACTTGCTGGGAACCGGATGGCAAATAAACACAGCGGATCTGCGTTTGCACTTCATATTTTACCTGTTATCAGTGGCATTGTTACACGAACATGTGTATATCTTTCTCATTACCATATTATTTTGAAACAGCGAAAAAAGGATCCTGAAAAAATGTAATGAATGAACTAAACTCGATCATGTAGACGAGTACCAAAAGATATTTCGGTATATCCCAAAGGGCAGGCTTGTAATGCCGAGTGAAAAATAAAAACAAAACACATTTTCTCTGTAGGTTTCATCGGTCAAGCTCTGTGTAATGAATACACGAATGAATTGAGCAAGTAACCTAAAGCATCATGAAATGCTCATAAACAATACGAAAATATTGATAAAAGTCAAACTTATTTAGGAAAAAAGGGAAAATACAAAAATACTAGTGTGCCGAAATGTAGAAAAGAAGCAGGGAAAGTTGTCCGACTTATGTGGCTGGCTGTGTGCAGTGCAAGTTTGCGACCTCGCCCAAATCCATAAATCCAAACATTAAATCACATGCTCACATGCAACTTACAAAAATACCCTCCTTTTCCAACCAACTCAAGTTAAAACTAAGCCTTCCAGCCTATCTGACTTTTTTTCTCAATGTTCACATTACTTATTATTATGTACCTAAGTAATAATATTATTCTGATAATATAAAAATAATATGCATACCATGCATACCGGGAAAGGTAACGCTAAGTATCAAACACATAAACACAACATACCACAAGGTTGTTGTTATGTTTTTTATATCGATATCAAACCGAAAGAAAAACTTTTCATGTTTATAATTTTTTGCATGTCCATAAGCCGGTTTTTCTAGCTGGTCTTTGGTCTTTTGCCCATATCTCGACTTGGTGGACATGGTCGTACATATTCATAATATTTTTTATTACTCGTGTGCCCGAGTCCGAGGAGACACGTACAAATGGAAAAATAAAGAAGGAAGGCAAGTATTTACTTATGTATAGCACAATATATTGCATGAACCTTTCTCAGGGAAAAATCCGAAAATAGTACACATGCCCGTCTTATTATTAACTCAATCAAGCCAGCACTCACCACCACATCACAACACATTGCATACGTTATGCTTACTATAATCTCACATATTATATAAAGTAATATGGGTGCCTGTAAGGCTGCTAGAATTTATATCCTACCTAGTCACATACGTATACATAACACTTCTTCATCCGTTGGTCGACAGGGAGAAAAGAATGGAGAAAAATAGTGTGCACGTTTAAAAAATCAAGCGTCATGTTTTCTTTTTAGCCGTGTCTGACTCAACTCATAAGGCTATGTGTCCTAGTAGCCGAGGAAGCTTTCCATCTTTCGAGAAATCAGCCAGCTATAGGAATCCAGCCAATCCAGGCACAAATGGTTTTGACAAAAATCCATCTGATCGAAATGTGAATGTAGGAAGTATGTAGAGAAGGAACATTCCTTGATGTATATAAACATTTTATACATATGTATGTATATATCCTCATACAGCAACATATGTATTATGTACCTAAATTTTATGAGATTTGCTTCACTTTCTTGTCCGCCACACAATGACTTGTGAGTTGATGTTTCTATATATCGTTGACTGGATAATTAGACTTTACTTGTGCCAGTAGACGTGTAAGAATTGATGGATAGATTCATACAGTGGTTTGATAAAAACGGTGAAAGTATAGCCGTCGTCTGAACTGCTTTCCAGACAAAGGGAAAGGCAATGGAATGCGAACATTTTATTCTAAATCATACAAGTATTCAGTCAGTCAAGCAGTCCGTCACTTTCTTTTGCCATTCCAGTTTTTACGATATCTCTGAATTCCTATCCCTCTTGTCCCTAAATACCATGCACTACCAGTTGTCTTTACAACAAAAGCCCATAATGGTCTATGCCCGGTATGCTTTATAGGTGTACGTATTTATGTATGTACCTGTTTAGTGAACAGCCACGCTTTCACTACAATGAAGCAAATCATTAGAATCAGTTTGAGCTGAGTACTGGATTTTGAGGAAAAGGTAATATGTAACTTGCTTACTGTATTTTCACGAAATAAGGGGGCTGCTAAAAACGCAGCGCGTATCCAAGATGGAGAATTATAATTAAAAGGCTGACAGCTTTCAAACTCAGTTTGTTACAATTTATTTGTGTCTTTGTCGTGATGTGAAAAACACGTGATACTGAGAAATTTTATATAACATACATGTATAATGTATTACTACAATGCCTTTGTTAGTTACAAACTGAAACTAGCTTGTGTTTGGAGAGCTGCTACAATTCCGAGACTTATATTTGAAGAGAGATGCTATATTTCGTGAAAGTACGGTATAGAATATGCGTGTGGAGATAGCATGATTATGTTCTATACATTCCATCAACAAAATGTAAAAGAAACAAGAACATCAACCTATTATCAGAAACACATTATGGTTATTTACCGCTTCGATAGATTATTTCACGTCGTTCTGCTCGATACTACCTTTAGTGAATGAAATGGTTAAGTAATCAATTCATAGAGCATTGTGTGTATATTTTACCAAGCCAAACCCAAGGTAGATACAAAATTCTACAAAAAATGACGTCTTAACTTCTCCCATTCAGCATGTTGATTTACGTTTTGACAAATATTTTTCTATTATCCGTATTTGAGCGCAAAACTTTGTTTCAAAAAGGTAATTTCAACAAATGTCTCACTCAATTGCAAACATAACCGTTTAGTGTAATAACTCACTTGTAGTCAACACTTGCCTTTAAACTTTTAACCATTTCCAATATACAATATTAAGAAAAACATTTTTATTCATTTCAGTTTGTCCCTGATTTTATTTTTTATTTTGGTGTGGTTTCCCCTTTTCTGTCTCACCCTCACCTCCATGTTCCATTTCTTTGTAAGCCGTATTGCCCTTTCCAACTTGTGATTACACAAAAAAACTAAAATATTCACAGAGACAGTTTTAAACGATTTGTGTTCGCATAAATCCTAATCCAAATTTGATTTAGACACTGTGAGTGTGACAGCCAGAGAGAGAAAAAGAAACGTAAAGGAAAATTTAGAGAGAAAAACTCCACAATTGCTAATACTTTTCTAGCATGCTACCATTAGCCTCCAACTACTATTCCTATTTTAAATTGCACTTATTTTATTTGCTAAACTAATACAAAGGACTGAAAAGAGGATTGCATAGTCATTGTTTATTCATGAGCCCACAATTTATGAATCAAGCCATTTCCCTACACACACACTCTCTTTCTCTCCATTTCTCCTCTTCATCGTCCATTTTTTAATCCACACAGAAATACCATTTGCAACTACTACAAGACATAGACACTTTGCCTCTCGACTCATTGCATTATTTCTTCTCCACCACTGCTGAGCTACGACATTGCTTTTGGTGTGCTGGTTTTTTAAAATCCACTTCGAAGACGAAAGGAAATGGCAATTTTTGTAAAACAGAATATAGGCCCCAGTAAGTAGGAGGGAGTAAGTTACGCGTTCCGTTTGCATACCATTTTTTATTATTATTAAGCAAGTATATATCGATGCAAGTAGATGAAATGGCCAAACTTACGTCTTTTTTTCTCATATCATATTTGCAACTAATGGTTCTTCGGCGAAAAAAGAAGCTGAAGAATAAGAAGAGAGAGAAAAATTGTTGAACTTCTGGGATGGGCTCTTGCATGCAAAAGTGCTCAGCTAGTGTAACTTTTCCCTTAATACGCAAGATAGAGTATTAACCAAGAGTGTGTGTAAGAGTAGCTCTACTACATTTCTACCTTCACCCTTCCCGTTGTTTGTGTCTATGTGTGGCTCATTCATGATGATGGTGTAAGTTACGTAAGCCATAACCGTAATGGTCTTTTAAACCCTAAAAACCAACCAAAGTATGGCTTCTGCGATTCCAGATAAATCATCATGAGCACACTACTACACACACCACCATCACCGACACAACAATATAAATATACTCTTTAGATGAGTCGGATAAGGTAAAAAATGGGATAGTGTTTGCAGATGAATGTCTACAGAGCGCCTTATAATTCTTTTAACTTTTTTTGGGCAATTTATCCTTGAAAAATGCACTTTCTAATGATACCACACATAGTAGATAGAGGGGCAAGAAAGGTATAGAATAAGCTGTAGAAAGTTGCACAGTATTTTTTGTGTGCGTCTAACCCTTTTTACTAGATCACTCGACATGACTTTCACGATAGTAGGGCCACCACTTGAGTAGAGATACTGGCTGGCTGGTGGCAGCAACAAGCCTGTGTGTATTACTGTATCGTTTTGGGGAAAGTAAATATAAATATGCATGTCTGTACGATTTCCCTTCTGCCACTACACGAGGAAAATATAGAAATATGGACGTCTAGCTACCTACGAATGTGACTAGAGTAGTATAAAATGAGCTAAAGCTAACACACTAAGGAAGGAGAGAAAGTAAAGCTGAATGTTGAATCAAGATTGATGTTATCACTTTGATACTTTAATCTCTCAAAGTAATGTGGGAAATGGCTATGAATTTCCAAAGAAAAACTTACTAACGACCTTCCCTGTATCGTAATTTTTGAAATGTAATAATATTCGTTTTGGGAGGCGGTATCATCTCTGTACAAGTAGCGAGCTTACAAACGTTACACTTGCGATTTGAAGGAAACCGAGTTACCGCCTGCAAAGTAGGTTTTGTGGAAAGAAGGATACTTTTTAAATTCATTAATATTTTTTAATCGCAAGAATCAACTCCAATACACAAAACACTGACGAGTTGTGATTCATATCATGTACAAATGTAGGACTATAGAGCGAAGTCTAGTTAAATATGCTTTTTTAAATTGTGAAAGCAAGTTCGGAGAGCTAGAACTAATTTCTTGTGATGATGTGCAAGCAATTAAATCGGGTAAAGGAAACGTGCCGTGAAAATTAAATGAAAACAGTGGTTACAAAACAATGGTTTTCTAGTTTCAATTAAATACGAATGCTTTCAAAACAAAATATGTGAAAGGCTACGGTGAAAAGTCGGTTTCTTGACATTTACCACTTTTGATTTTTTACGTTTTTTCACTCTTTATGAACCTCAATGACATGAGCAGTTTGTCAAGTGAGTACAGCGGAGCTTAGTCCCACATATTTGTGTTATGTACACCACACCAACACACATAATATACAACTCTTTAACAAAGTCTAATGTAAGTAAACGGAAAACCCTAATCCGCTTACACGTCATGACAGCGTAGCAGGCAAAGATTTTGATAGGAAAGAGAGAAAAATCTAGTGAGACTTTTCATGTGAAAAACGGATTTGCACACACTCAAATGCGTTCATTTATATCCTTGAAAAGGACTAAAAAGCAGCTTAAAAGAAGAAAAAAAGTGAATAAAAATAGCAGTTTTAGTCTCTCTCTGACTCAGATTATATGAATAAAAAACTAGTTTAATACAAAAAGGGACAGATAAAGTAACGAGGTAAGGAAAACAACAAGCTCATGTTATAAGCACAAGGGAACACTACTGGCATGCAATAATGTGCAAGCAGAAGCAGATGGCACACATAAAAATATAAAAAAAAAACAAAATAGGAAGCTCGAAGAATGTAATAATCAAAAAAGCTAAAAGCTTCGTCGTCAACATCGTCATCATCGTTATTATTACTGTTACTACACACATACCTATTAATGAATGTACACGCTAGTCACTCATTTTTCATCTTGTAAGGCCATGTCTTGTCGGATAAGTGGAGTAAGCATGGTGTGTACTACACTGTGTAGTATGGTGAAAGGGTACGCACAAAAACAAAAAAGTCAAGCCCAAGCTGGGAACTAACCTAAAAGTCAATACAAACTACAAGCTATGGCACTTTCATCGCTCTACAGTTTTCTTCTCCGATAGCAGTAAACGCTGAATACTGAATTCCAATTCTAACGCTCCAGAAAGTAAAAAAAACCAGAGATGAACGAAAACGAAATGAGCAAAGGAGAAAAAGCAAACGCAAGCAGTATGAGACGAACCAGAATAAAGTTTGTACAGATAGACAGAGAGCCTACTATCGTATGGGATACATGCATGTTTGAAGTGCACTACATCTACTGCCACCACCGTGCATACCACCACACAAAAGTAACATGATATATATCAGCAGTGGGATCGCTCGGTGGGTCGAGTCAAATACATTTGCCACCGCCATTCTATACCACCATGCCATAGAACAAGGCCTCAAATTCCCTTATGCAATTCAAAAAGCTAATTCCCCATTCAGTCTAATTACCTACATTAAAACATTTTCGTGGCAACCCTAATAATCATTTAATTATGCATGTTATGTATATCTTGGTGGCAGGAGCAGCACAACAACAATGCTAGCAGCAGCAGTAGTAGTGTGTTTGGAGTAGAGAATGCAATAAACCTATTATTGACCCAGAACTATAATAATGCTACTCTCATTTTGATCCCATATTATTGTAGTCACTTCTATTTTTCTCCGAATCCTATTCCAATTTTCTCCCTGCTTCCCATTGAAAACTCGCAATCAGTGTGTGTGATAAAGTACATAAAAATAAAATGCATTGGATTCGTGGGAAAACAAGAAGGATGAGAATTACAGCGAGTGAGATGAGGAAAACAAAAAGACATAATGATGATGATGATCATCATCATTGAGAGAAGTCATTCATGATATCATCATATTGCCATGATCATCATCCAGAATGAAGTACTAGACAGTATTTATAGGAATAGCAGTGTAATAATGACTTTCAAAAACGGGATCGACTTGTCCTCCTCTCCACATTTTAACATCAACACAGTCATCACATAAAACACACAATTCACTTCACATATCACATTTCTCTTTCTATCTCTACCAAAAAACGATGAACAACTGGTAGTACCAGAAATTGTCGGGTTTCGCTTATTCTCGCTTTCTCTCTCTGAAAATACTGTTACTATTGCCATAATAATAATTGACCATTTAATGCTACGTTTGTTACGAAAACTCATCTGCTGTGCTAGGCTCTCTGGGGATATTGCTCTCAATCAACAACTCTGCCAAGTGCTCCCCTTTCTCAGTCTCTCCTTCTCCCTCCATAATATCTCCATAATAGACTCCAGTTATGTGCGAGTTTCTCCACACCACAGTCCAAAGCCAGTGAAGCAACTACTGCCAGTATCATCACAAAAAATAACACGCCATTTCTCTCTTTCTGTTTTCTCAAATGTGTAAAACCCACACAAACATACGCGTATCCTCCTTTTTCATCCTCCCTCACAAATGCACATGTACAAACTACAAAATGTTACTTTCCTTCCTGACACGACTAAAGAGAGAGAGAGAGAGAGAGAGAAAAGCTAGAAAACTAGAAAAAAGCCAAAATTGCATTCCCTCGCCTTTTTACCCGCCATTTCCACTCTAAAAACATACACACAAACGACTCATGTAATACTTTTGTGGTTTTCACCGTTACTTCTCCTTTCTCTTCATTTTCACTGTGTGTATGTATGAAAAAGGACAAAAAATGGAATCATCAGTATCATCAACATTAAGTGACTTGGCTGATCTTGGTCGTCTTTTGCCGTCATTGTCATCGTCATGATCGTTTTGCTCTCCACTATCTGCCTTTCTATGCTTTCTCTCTCTCCCTCTATACCATATTATTATACAAACTACGTCGTCTTTTCCTCAACGTTCTCGTGCAGTTGCCGTCTAAATTTGAGCTTTAAAGAAGGAAAATAGCACTGTGAGAAATGCAATGCTGACGAGTGACTATCATCTTGTGTAAGTTGAACTTGTTCTTTTCATCTTTCAATGTGGGTGAATTAGATGAGCTTGCGAAATAACACTACAAAAATAGCTGTCCCTGAGAGAGTAAATGGGAGTGTAATGGTAACAAGTCGACATAAAAATGAGAGTAGTGCCAGTCGTAATGGCACAAGTAGTAGTGATGACATCTCTATACGAATTTTTCAAGGAGGTTTTTAGTACACTTCTACTTCTTACTATGTAACTCATCACAATTCCACATTTCAAACTTACTCGTCGTAACACTTGTCTCGTTTTCCCACTTTTGCTATAATGATAGAAGGAATGAAAGTAAATGCATTTTTGTACGTAGTCTTATGACAGTAAGTACGTATAGGATCGTGAGAAAGAACAGCATTTTCGCACGGTAATAACAAAAACGAATGAAAATCGGTGGATAAGTACGTATTCCGTTTTAAATGCGTGTTTGAATCCAGTCAAGTATAAAATAAAATACGACGGAAATGATATGATACTATATGCTGTATATCTGGTTAATAATGTGATAGGGCATACCTCATTAGTATTCCAACGATGCCGCTGGCTAGGAAAATGTTCGGCACGGTTTAGGCCTTCCAGGTTATCAGGCAGCTTGATAATCGGGTTTGACACTGCATTTTCACCTGCAATTTCACAAAAAAAAGAATGAAAAAGGTGGAAAAGATAAAAAAGATATTATCAGTATCATCATCGCAATCGCCATAAATTCAAATGTAATTGGAGCTACATCTGTTTTCATGGGGCAATATAGGATAGTTCCAGAAAAGAGAGATATAAGAGAGGACAGCGACGGACATTGTCTGCTTGATAGACCTTGCTCCTTTTTCAAACAGTCACACAGTCCGTTCCGTCCCCAAAATGAGATTATGCTAGTATTCCCTTGCCATTTTTTGTTGGCACAATTTCATTAACGATATTTTTCCACTTTCCACGAGCTAAATAAAAATGTACATCTTCCAATTTTTTATCCGCTTATTTTACTCCTCTTAACAGCACGCTGTGTGCGAATTTTTATACAAGCTAAAGTCATTTTATTCCTTTTTATTCCAAAAATAGCATACGGAAAAGTGCTGAGGCGGAATGACATGGATAGTTGGATAAAGAAAGAAAAAAGTTGTTGGTGGGTAAAGGTGTGTGTGGGTATATCTATGTGTGTCCCTGTGAGTGAGCCACGATCAGATATTTGCTTGCGTGTGAATGTTTTTTTAGCCTGAGCAACCAGGGAAGGACAAGAATGAGCTGAGTTGGTTGGTAGTGTTTGGTGCTGTGCTGCTGTGTTTTGAGGGAAGATAACAGAGCTACATAATACGAAGCTCTGTTCAAGAATAGAGGTGTCAGAAGGGAAGAGGTATTCACATTAAAACACGGTACCATGCTACCACCATCATTGAACCACCTAACAAATTTGTACTACACACGAAGAAGTAAGAGAAGACGATGAGTTTATATACTAGTATCACTCCATCGTCTTTCGCGAGACTCTAAAAAACCAAGTGTTGATACTTCTCACTTGCTCAAAATCCTTTCTGAACTACTCTTGAAGCAAGTTCATATAGAACGCGGAGAACAGAGATAGAACCATATGATACGACGGTGAAGAAAGAAAAGACCATTTCAATTCTTTTTCTCTCTTCTCCCCTTTTCATTTCTTGTTAGTGAAATTGGAATAAGCCATGTTATGTGTGTGTGGATAAGAGGCATGGAGTAACAGGAACTGGCAAAATGAATCTCACTCATGCCATGTGTTATAGATGTGCATAATATGTATATACGTTATGGGTATTATGAGGGAACGGGTTCAGTTCTCTGGGTCCAAAACTATGTACAAACACAAGCACTTACGTTAAAAATTTAATGTTGTACATCTTTTCTCTCTTTTGTGTTTGTGTAAGACTGGAAGAGTGTGCTTTCTTTACTGTCCCAGGAGGTCAGTTTTATTTTCTTTCGGTGAGAATATAATACAGCCATGAATGAAGAAATAGAAAATTACTAAAAATAGACAGGAGAAAAGGATGTCTTTTGTCTGGAAGGAATCTTGATTCGTAGATCAAACACCTTTGCAACAAACTGCTACACAATGAAAGTTGTGTGTTCTTCCGGAAGCAGGAACAGAACAACTTTCTTTTTATTTGCTTTTTCCTCCAGGTGTGGGAACATACGTAGTAGCTACATATTTACTGCTTTCGGTGGGGATGCGTATGTGAGATTAAATATACATCCGGGATATAACTAAAATATTTAATACATCCAGAATGCAATGTAGTGAGATATTTTTATTTGTCTGCCAAACTCAAAGAATAATTACCCTACTTATATTTATGCCGAATATCTACTTGTTTCGAATTAAGACCAAACTCACCAAACTTAAAAAGCTAATGCCACAACTTGGCTACAAATTACATAAATATTATCCCTCTTAATTCACTTATAGGTAAATACGTATCAAATAGTGAAGGCCTGACAGGTGAACAATCAAAACAGCATCTCATCCCAAAGAAAAGTGAGCCCAATTTCAGTAGGAAGAAGAGTATTGAAGGTATCTATTATTGAGAGCGATATGGAAAACGGAGTATAACTAAAGAAAGGTAAAAAAATAATAATATTGATTGCGGATCAAAAATGCAATCTTGTCTGGAAACACGACATGGTATTCCAAGGGTGTGTTACGGCAGTAAAAACCATCTTATTCCACTCTGAAGGAAATAAAAATGCATGTAGTACCTTTAGTATCTTCTAACTGTGATTTGTGTCCCGCCTCCTTACATCATCTTATTCCGTCTTCATCAACATTGCATACAGGGATGAAGCCACGCCAGCCACGCTTATTACAGCATTTTACGAATGGCAATAGAGAGTTTTATGACGGGAAAAAGTAATCTTTGTCATAGAATTATGATAAAGGTAGATTTTGAAAGTGTGATAACATGAGATAAAAAGGAGGAGAAAAGGGAAGAAAAGAAGTATACAGAACATAGCCTAGACAATTCATGCATGCATGTATAAAAAAGTTGATATGATGGTCGTTAAATTAGCATGATAACTACAATCTTCAGTCAAAGATTACAGTCATAAACAGAACGAGTGAGAAAAAAGACGTCGACGAGTAAATCCTCTTCTGCTGCTTCTCCTTCTTTTCCTTCTTGCACCGCTCCAAGCTCACAGTCCTCATCCTCAACTAGCCATTTTCTCTTTATTTTTTGTCTTTCCCTCTACACTCACGCTTTCTCTACAACATACAGCTAGCAACCACTGCTTTTCTTTTCTTCCTCACAATCCACCATCCAAAGCCATGAATGTATATGCTACTATAATATGCATGTCTAATAATACGGACAAGAGAGAGAGAGAGAAAAGTGCCATTATATTGTTCACTCATTCCCTAGTGAAAGACAATGGGAGACGAGAGGATTGAAGTTGAAGTTGAGCAGCGGTATGAATACCAGTGTTGGAACGTACGGGGGAAACACCAACTTCTCGTTTTAGTCACTTTCTCCTACTCTCATTCGAACCATATCATATCATCACAGATCATAAGTATGAAATGTATTCATACTACACACTACTAAAACATCAACAAAAACAGATAAAATGGCACATACATATCCTATAGACACTTCATAATAACAACAACAATTTTGGATTTTTTCTATATAACCGCATCCAAATATATGGGTATATAATGCTGCCTTTTTATACGAATGTGTATACTGCCAAATTACCCATCATCATCATGAAGTGTCTTTATGAATCTAGAGCAAGCTGATACCATGCCGCTTCCATCATCGTCGCTGTCCTATCATCGCACCGCTTTACCGCTTTTTCCATATACCCTCTCAACTACTTACTACCATGAAAACAACAACACCACCACACAAGCGGACCAAGACAGAAGAAGAGCTGAACTAATAGAACAACCAACTTACTTGTAGTATTATGATCATCATCACAATCACAATCATCATCGTCGTCATCAGCATGTTCAGTAAACAAGAGGGAAAATTCAGAGAACTGCTTGTATAAGCGCTATACATACAAGTATTGTAGATGTGGATAGGTAAGCGCTATAATGCTGTAGCTATACATACACTACAACTAAACAGCTACTTTACTTTTACTCTCAGCTCATCATCGCCGTTACGATTACGACTAGTTTTCATGAATGCACAATTTCCCTTTTCAACAGCAGCAGCAACAACAACCGTATATTCTGCCTCAAAGTAAGGCTCATCTTTCCTTCTGCCTTGTTCTTCAAACCCATCTCCTATTTCCTTTTTATATATAATATGATACTCTGATGATGATGATGATGACGACCAAGACAATATGGAACGTGTATAAAGATGATACGCACAAAATATTGTATGCACAGTCATATTATTATGTACACTTAGCACGGCAGCAGCAAAACTATTTGGTAAAACAATGTTACAACTTGTTTTGTGTCTCTGCCAACCTGTGTGTGTCTTGTGGGAGTTCCTTCCGAGGAGAAGGAATAAGCAGTGGTGGAGCAGGTCTTTCTCAACTCTGAAAACAGATTCAAATTATATTGCTTGAAAGCGATGAATTTCTTCCTTCCTATACCACTTTACTGGATGATGTCGTGTGCATAAAACTTGATTTGCTTTTTCCGTCTACAGCTACCAACCAAGTATATGGATATGTGCACTGGGAAGATATAACATGCATTATTGTTATTATTACTATTACTCTGGGATGGAAATAAAGACTTATTCGATGCGATAAAAACAGAGATTAGTTCCAGCATCAAGTCAGCTCAGTTTGTACTGCTGCTTGTTTGCATTTGCAAATCCTTATTTACAGATAATACACCCGTGCATGCACGCTGACAAACAAATAGAGCGTATAATAACCAAGTTATTATGCATATCATCTAATTCCAGTTATCGCCTTCATAATCAGCAACAACACCAGGTTGGGATTTTTATTACATTGCTTCCTCCTTTTCTTCTTCTTTAAGCCGAACCGGCTCATTTCATTCTTATTCAGTGACACAACCAAGTATAAGCAAGGGAAAGTGCACAGTGCAAAATATCAGAAAAAGTGGCTAATATAGTGGTATATAATGTATCACTAAGTATGCATAATGGCCTTAATCATAAAGGTTATTGTAATAAAAACCTGAGTTGTTGACTTGTTCCAGCCAGAGAAAAAGAAAATTGTAATATTATTAGTTAGTAGCTGATATGCTCATTCATTCATTCCAATTATCCGTGTTCTCTCAAAATAAATTATGCACAAGGACTGAACTTGACTTAACGCAAATAAACCCTAAGTATAGGAAGGATTCATGTAGAGAGCTCCATTTCCATTTGATATAACCAGAAGGAAAACAACAGCAGCATATGTTCCGTTACGCCGTCTTGTGAAGATGAGCAAGAAAAGTAATTTAGTTTGGAGGAAATAATTTCATACAGATATAAGTACATACAGTCAACATTACATTCTCAAAGTATATATGCGTACTGAATATTACGTAAACGACAACTATGTACAATGACTGGGATGAGATGAGAAAAAAACCAATGTCATATATAAAATATGGATGTACATCCCACTCAGCCCTTTCTTTTTGCTATGAAAATCCATATAGGCAGTGGCAGTGCCTTGATGACACCATAATATTTTCAAATGACCCTGGACGAAGGCGATAAAGACAAGATTGGCAAGTTTCAATATTCATACATAGAAACTTACAAGATGGCAGATGGAATTTATTTTTTACTTGCTACTTTCACTTCACTTTACTTTCATTCATTTACCACCACCAAACAGAGAGGGGGAGAGACGAGCAGAGAGACAGTTTCATGTACTTATTTATTACGGTGTAAAATGAGAATGGTCTTTCGTTAGGATGAAAAAAAAACAGCGTACTATAATGACTGCCAAAAATAAAGAAAAGAGAGAACTGAAGTAGTAGCTGACAACACCCGCCCTTCCGCCGACCAAACCCGCTTCTATAACGAAAAAAACTTTGTTGTACATTTTTTTCTTTCAGTTTCCTTGTATTGACATAATAAGTATATACAAAGATACTATAAAAGTGATTTTTGTCTTGGTATTTGGAGGTCGTTGGGGACGTAGGGTTGTTTGCACAATAAAAAGCAGGAATGGTGATCTGAACATAATGAACAAAAATGTGTTCCTGTTATATAACACAGGCTGGCATAGAAAGATATATGTATACACCCCACCCATCATCATAGTCATCATCGTCACGCAAAAAAATTCAACCATTATTTTTGCACAGCAAAAGGATAACAGTAAATACAGTGCATATTATTATGCATTGCATTATCGTGTTGTCCATTTCATATGTTTTGTTTATTTTATTTTCACTCTCTCCATAAGAATTTTTTTTTCCTTTTTCCTCTTCCAATTCTATTATTTTTACTGTTCGCCTATTTCCTCCTGCTATTCTTTCTCTTCATCCCCCACTCTTTTTGACAGAGTACATATGGAAATGAAATGAATGGATAAAGTGATATCGTATCGCTGTCGTAAGGTCGAAATGAAATGGAATGAGACGATAGGGATTGGATGATGGGACCATATGTGACTGAAACATGGTCCCATTTTTTCCCATAATCTCACTTGGCGTCTCTCAAGACAAAACTCAAACATATCTAATATACTTTACTAGGAAAAAATAATACCAAGGAAGAGAAAACGAGTCATGTTACTATTACATTTTCATACCAACACCAACAGCGGCCCTGCCACCACCACCACCAACATAAGATATTGCACAATGTCCTCAACTCCCTCCATGCTAACTTCATCTTCTTTTGCTTGAACCAAAAAGATATCATCTGCTACTCTGCTCCTTTGGAGCCCGATCTCGATTCTGGATAAACTTTCATATGCATAACATGTTTTACGCCTGCCACGGCTGCTACACAAAACCAGCATTGCAAAAGTCTACGGTTAAAAAATAAGTAAAAAGTCCCTCTTTATATAATAATATGGGTATGTGTGGAGTGTGTCTATTATAAATTTTTACAAGTTTTTTTTCACAAGTTTATTTGTAGTAACTTCATCTTTTCAAGCTGATCTGGTTTCATGTACGGTGTAGTAGTTGCAGTAGAGTCAGCAGAACAGATTGACTCTCTTTTCCATTGGAACAGCCTATTGTGTTTTTTTCATCTTCTTATCCGATATGATAGGATGACACTTTTTTAAGGGTGCAAAAGATCACACAATGCATGCATATTGTACGCATAATATGCAATACAAGTTACACATTTTATTATGTTAGTACGATAAACCGACATTTTATAGGGCTCCACAATATGGATGATGCTATTAAAGTATAAAATGTGTGGATAGAAATGAGTATCAAGTAAAATGCATAAAAATAAGAGAGGATATGATAATACTAATATATGCACAGAAAGGCTCACATTCAGGCGTGTACAAATTTCCAGTCTTCTTGTGAAAACTCTTTTCTCTGTCACTCAAAATATATGAACATGACTATGTGAGCCCACACAGTTATTTTTTCATTCTTCCGCTTTTCCTCCCATATTCAGGGCAACATAACATCTTTTTTTGTCAGAGCCCTTCGACTACACCACTAGTACAATCCACGTACCAAGAAGTGGAAAGAGGAGAAGCAGAAAATAAGGATAAACTATTGCAGCTTCTGAAGCTAAACTTTTTTCTGTAAAATCGGTAAAATAAGGAGGAATGAAGCAAATAAACCAGTCATCATGATAGAATATGATATGCTCACTCTATCCAGCACAGACACACACCAAGAGAGCGAGAGAGAGAAATGGTAAGAGTCAAAGAGTCACATATGCTTTAAACACATGGCATAAGTATAAAAAAGTCAAGTTCTTATTTCTTTACTAGGACGGATCCTTTAACCCTTTTTATACTCTTGATTCACTTTCTCCTTACTCCTAGCTGACTTTACGGACTTTACTGACTATCACTTTTCTTTTACTGGCTATATTTGAACCTCAAAAAGTTAAGCTAGAAAAAATAAGAAACTTTCCCCTCCAGAATGCATTTTCTGATATAAAATGCCATAAAGCATGAAAAGTATATTATATATAGACACAAAGATGGAACTTGTGAAATCAAAGTGTCACATCAACCAATTGTGAAAACTCTTTTCTTTCAACTTGCACCATGTAGCCACTTCGTCAACCTAGCAAAGTATAAGAAGCAGCAATAGACGAAGAAAAAACTCACTCAGCCATTTTTTCTCTACACTTATATGTACCTAGAAAACATGGTGGTTCATTTAAGGAGAAAATACAAAAAAAAAAGAAAAAAGTCAACCAACTCCACAGAAAAATGAGATGAGTGAGTACAAAAAGTTGTTACACTATTATATGGTCCAGGACCACCCATTCATACTCTTCTGTGTAAAAAAATGTTCAAAAAAGAAGAAGCTAGTAGCCCTTAAGAAGGAGCAGAAGAATAAGAGTATTTTTGTCTCCCTATGTGTGTGGAGTAATGTAATGCCTTGTGTAAAATTGTCGGATGCACTGCTAAGCACTGTCCACATTGTCTCTTCTTGTACCATTTCCCTCCATTGCCCTCTTCTCTTTTATTTTCTGGCTTGGTCTAGACTGACATATACACACAACTATACATTGCACAACAGAAAGCAGTATCTTTTTCTCTTCTCTTTATCCTTGGCCCTTTTGCTGTGCAGCTTCCTTCCTTTTTTTCTTTTTCTTCTCTCAGCCAGTTATTCCTTCCACTACTTTTTTTCTAGTCTTACTTTTCTCCTTGCTTGGTCTTCTTTTTCTCTTCTTCATCATCATATCTTTCTTCTTCCAAGTTTTTCCCCTTACGTTTTTCCAAGTTTTCCAAGTTACGTTTTTTTTCTTTTTCTTTCTCTCTCTCCTTCCCAGAAGAACAAAGCGACTAACACTATCACAACACACGTTAATATATATCATTTTATCAAGTGCTTCCCCACTTGAGGTTGGCTAAGCAGAGTATACACACTTCACAAACTACACTACTACTACTACCATATTATCCATCCAAGGCTTTCATTCAAGTAGGTAGATAGGAAGATAGATAGGTGGATACATCGTCCCAGTGTAATACACAGAAGGGAGCTTACATGAGCGCGAAGAGAGAAAAGTCATAGATTCTGAATGCAAATCGAATTCAAAGAAGACTGACGAGAATAAAGAGTCACTTTGGGACGAGGCCTAGTTATAACCTGAATACATACACATAGATTATAGATGATATCATGTCATGTATGTATAGGTAGATATACTCAGTTTCTCCATTATATCGGTCACACTAGCATACCACAGAGAATGCACAAAAATATATTGCATTTTACTTAGCTCTCCCGACGAGCTTTTCTTGTTCTTCATCTTGTGTGTGAAGAAAAAAACTAATAGTAATAATAAGGCAAGAATTGTATATATAAGACAATATTATACAGTTTAGAATATATTTTCTATGTAATATGAATTCAGGCAGTATAAAAATGTATAATAGGAATGACTGGGCCTTTTCCAAGATTACATGCATGCTCACATCACATCATCCTCTTTCCTTTTCTTTTTATTGGGCACCACCACCAGCACAATCGTCAGGCGTTTTAAGTTTTCCTCGTCATCGTAGAAAGAAATGGAATAGGAAGGGACGAGAAAAGAGGAGGCAAAAAAGGGACGACGATCGAAGAAAGCACAAGTTGCCTTTTCTCTTTTTTGTCTTCTTTCATACAGTGGTTTTTTGTTGTGTTGTTGTATGCTCACTTGTGTGAACCAAAAAAGGACGAAGAGAAGGAATGGTATAGGTTATGTACAAATGTTGTGTTTTTGTATGATGTCGTCAAGAGCGTCAAGAGTATGAGTTTAAGTATATATGTATGTGCATGCGTTCCTTGTTCTTTTAAAATGCACAATGCATTAGCACACACTTCACCACCACGACACACATCTTTGATGTAAGAAAGGCGTGTGTGCTTACATAAATAAAATGTGTGCACACATGCCAAAAGTAGATACTATATGGAAACAAAAACGTGAAAGGCTGACTTTGAGTATTATGGTTATGATAGAGAAAGACTGAAAACTCAAATTTAGGGCGATACATATGCCCGTACAAATGTGTTTTGATGTAGACTTTCCTTATAGGATTTCGAGGTAGGTTCCTTTTTAAATTGAGTTCGAGATACTAATCGGAATGGCTGCGAGGGGCTTCCTTTCTTCCGAAGGTGCATATGGCATGTGTTTTGTTCAAAAATGCAAAAAGTTTTTTTTCCCTTTTTTGCCTTTTACTTTTTTTAGAGAAGACTAAAACGTAAATATGTGGTATTCTAGATGTACATCTGATACATGAAAAGGGTCTTGAACTTTCTTGTGCAAGTTCTTTATGAGAGGACGATGACAACAAACGACAACTTTAAAACAAAAGAGGAAGGATAAGAATTTGTAAGGTTAGAATCCAAAAGAAGTATGAACAAACAAACTACACGAATGATTAAATTCTTATCCTTCCCCTTTTGTTAAAGACTTTAACTGTCTTAAGTCACGTCACTCAATTTACCAATAAAAATAAAAACGATAATTGGTCATTTTTCTCAGTTGAGTGCGTAAGTCTTTGTCACTGTAAACTCTCTAAACGATATCTCTGTGCAATTTAATATACACTCGACCTGTCATGCAAATCATCCGATATAAATATATAAACTGTTTTCTCGTTACGAAAATCCATACATAATTAAGAGAATAATAATATTTTTATGGAGAAAATGACAATACTGTGTCTGCTAACTCAATAGTAGTAAACAACATAAAGAAGATACCTTACCATTTTAAATGAGTTTCACATCATGACAATAACTCACAGTGGAAATTTTCAATTTATTTCAAGAGTTCGAGTTAGAGAAAGAAGGATAGTAGATATAGCATACAACCACCAGCCAATGCCACTGTCTCGGTACAACCACCAGCACCACACCGTAAGTACCACTACACATATACAAGTCATCCGAAAAATATGATATAAACTGATTCTCTCCCTTTTCAAAAATAAAGAGTTACAGAACGAGAGAGAGAAAGTTCAAAATATCCGGCTGACATTACCATTCCACTTGATGTAATGTAATCCAATGCAAACTAATGTAATGCAATGTAGACCAGCTGGCTAGCCCGTATAACCACTGGCTCCCATAAAATACATGTAAAATACAAGCACGCTTTTCTCCTCTTCTTCCTCATCATAATAATACCCACACGCCCTTAGTAAGTACCTCCTAACCATGACAGTCTTTTATACATGCATAGTTGAATATTATCAATATCAGAAAATACTGTGTACCTATGCACTTTGCCCACATTCTCACAACGTGCTCCGTTCTAGCTTATATACTGAGTACCAAAAGGGAACATTATGTAAAGCAAGCCACTTCTAGAATTTGATTGTGCTAAATAATATCTCTTGTGTGTATATATATACCAAAGAAAACCCTGTTCCTTTTCCCTTGTCCGGTAATGCACGTAATAAAGTCGCTTTCTTCTTCCCTTGGCATCGAATATATTTGCTAT
Organism: Coecobrya sp. COE2; assembly: GCA_027743765.1. NCBI lineage: Eukaryota > Metazoa > Arthropoda > Collembola > Entomobryomorpha > Entomobryidae > Coecobrya > Coecobrya sp. COE2. The sequence goes on from JAHZMV010001586.1 coordinate 32,289, forward strand.
AAGTTGGAACAGAACGTAGTTACTACTATTGCCCAAAATACTATTGGAAGGCTTTTTACGTTCATTCTCTCTCTCTCCGAGAGCACATTCATTGATCATAATATAAGATGGGTGGGATACATGCATAATTAAGTAGCTAAATTATGAGTCCACAAGACCTTGGTTTTCATTTCTCTTGCTAACTTGCTCCCTTACTTGCATGCACGCATGCATATATATTTTGCTTTCCTTGTAGACCAGCTTGTTTTTTCAGTGGTGGAGATAGTGATGGTATTATGGCGGTCGTGGTGAGTGGTGATGTTGAGCGAGAAACACGAACGGGGAGAAAACACTGAATTGCATGAGAGTTTTCGTTCCACTTCTCCTTTTTTACTCTTCTGTCAAACAAAGCGTTCCTGATGCTTGCTTGCACACAATCTGGTGCTACTTCTCCTACTCTGAAACAAAAATACTCTGCCTCCATCATCCGCATGTTTTTGTTGTTGTTGATGGTGAAGGCTGCTTACAAATACGAATATTTTCTTTCATGACTTCCTCCACCTTCTCCTCTTTCAAAAATATTAGGCCTGAAAGGTGTAGCAAGAATGTAAAAGTTGTAATAACAGTGGTTTCGCTCACAAGTCTGTCAGATGATACATTGTAGGGCGAAAGTGCTTCCTAGTTATTTGGTAGAAAAAAGGATCATGGTGATGATGTTCCAATGAAATACATTGTACGTGGAAGTATACATATCCTCCATCCGCTTTTGCTATAACATAGCCACAAACTCACCAAGAAATAGAAAGGGTATATTTATCTATTTGTACTGAACACACCCAGCAGGCCAAGAGGCATATTTACTTTTATACTTGCAATCACCACACTATAACTGTCTCGTATATGTCATCATGGAAGTGGAAGCAAGTGTTTTCCTTAATTCAACATTATTAACGAAATTACTAGATACATCAGATGGTCAACCGAAAAGTAATCCTTTAGAAATTATCTCAAAATTTCCGTTTTTCTATCTACACATGGATCTTTCATATTAATTTCCGCTTGTTTATAATCTATTGTATTCACCACCACAATAATAGATGCTTTTCTATTTCTTTAGTGTTAGTTGTTGGTGTGATGCATGCTTTATCATACATTCCATTCTAGTATATAGTGTGGTAACGAGCTCATCCCATGAGAAAAACGCAGAGCTTTTTCCTATTCATAAGAACACGAAACGCAATAATGGATGAATACATTACAGTGCATGGTTATTGCCCTGTCCGTGATTAGAGGTGTAGATAAATTACACACATAAATCCCGACTTTCCCGAGTTATGGTCTAATGTTTATAGACAAATGGTTCTATCCACGAAAGTAAAATAGACAAGTAAGGATGAACAAATAGTTTAATTTATTTAGAACCGATTTATTTTTGTTCAAACAATTAACAAAATATCCATATTTCTTTTCGTTAGTCGTTGTTTGAAATAATTTGGAATTCGCAATCTGAATTAAAAAAGAAGTTTGTGCAGATTTAATCTTAGAATGTACTATAATTCCCATTTGTTTTACAGTCAAATGGAAGGTTACCAAAAGTACACGTCTCTAGTTAGTTTTAGCTAGTAGAACATAAAGACACGACGATGGCATCCGTTGCATCAACCACACCACGTGATTCTAGTGATGTGATAATTCCAGTAGCAATATATGTACGTGTTCTACTAGTGATCTTCCTGCTCCAAGATCGTTTCCTGTTCTCATCGATATCATACCATTACCGTTTACAATAGCATAAATATGCAGGAGGAAATGGCAAGACATAGAGAGAAAGAAAGCAAGGTATGAAGAAATAAGAGCGAAGGAGAGAGCTGGTAAAAGAGAGGTAATCTCGTAAAGACAGACATCTAAATCTTTTCTCCTTTTCTGAGCGCTTTATTTCTTGCTTTCTTTTCAGAAGGAAATAAAAAGAGGTCCTCCTCCGATGCTACCACTAGCTCTTCCGTTTTCACTCTCATCCGCTCCTGTCTCCTTGAGGAGAGGAAAAGCCGGTATGAACAGAGAGAAAAATTTGAGGTGAGCATACATACGTGAGTGTGTATACGAATATGCCGAAGGGTATTTTATCGGAGTATCCCCAGAAAGGAATCCCATTCCTGGGTAGATGGAGAGTAGCAAGGAATGATAGCAAGTCCAATAAAATATTCAAATGGCTAATCGATGAGAATCTCTTGTATTTTTTGTACGAAAAAAGTGCAAGCCAAGGAGTGGTAAATGTAAAGTAAAAGAGGAAAGATAGAAACACATCTTAGTGTCTTATACTATATTCATATACATATGTTATGTATATCCTGTACGTTCTCACTGAACTTGTGTACTCTGTTTTCGTCAATGTATATTCATAATGATAATAATAATAACTTTATATATACAGAAACAAGATATTATTATGCTTGCATTCAAGTGAGTCTTTTTCTCTCCTGGCTCCGTTTCATTTCTGCTTGTCCAAGTGGCAGGAATAAGCGAGCGATTGAACCAGAAAAACCTAAAAGATCTCTCAATAATAGCAACCCAGTGTCTAGTGATTCCTCTGTTCAGTTGAGTATAAGACGACTCACAGACTCAGAAGACTCGCCCGAATATCTTGCTGCCAAGGTTGGTTTGCTTCTGAGTTTCTGTGCAACTATGCACGCTTTTATGCTGCTGTTACCATCAACCGATTCTTTTCATCGAAATATAATATTACAAGGGGCTCTCTCTCTCTCTCTCTCTTCATCTTTTGAAAGAAAAGGAGCGAAGAAGAAGGCCCTCTCACTATCTTGCTCGCCCTTCTTGCATAAAATACTCCTTATCAAAGTATTATGCCAGAAAACTTATACACACTCTCTCGCTTACACAGTCACACAAAGCAGTAAAATTTCACAAGAAGGGAAAACCACCTTTCATCGTTCATGTTGAAAATGGATCCTTTTATGCCGATACCGATACAGAAGCATACACATTTATGCTACTTATGTTAAGGCTTTTCCTAATATCCAAAATAGACTGTAATAATAATAATGGTAATAACAGTGAAGCATATATATTTTTATAGAAAACATATAAAAACTGTGTATATATTATCCCACATTATTATCATCGTCAGCATCACTTTCAGAATCGACATGCATACATACATAAAAAACGAAACCAAGTCAATGATTCCTTTTTCCATCCACTTTTGCCGCCGCTGCCGCCAGCTTACTTTCCTTTCCCCGCAGAAAACCGTGAACTGACTTGGTTTTCGTGGTGAAGCATATAAGCACACACACACACACAAAGAGAAATGAGGACGATGACGCTTGGCCCGGCAGTCACTTTATTTGTGCACATTATGAGGGAGTGTACAAGCATGTGTGTGTTTATATGTAGGTTTCCGACAGTTTGCTCTTTTCAAATGAACTTTTGACTTTGAACCAGAGGAAACAAGTAGAATTTTTGTTTGATGATAATGCGTGAATGTGTATGTGTATCTGTGCGATGCTAGTCAATATATTCATTTCCTTTCAAATATAGATTTTTATATCCCATGATTTTGTAATCTCCTCTCGTGTGAGAAGATCCCATAAATTTTGCACTTGCTCAAGCAGCTTAATTTTCCCTAAATTCACATAAAAAACTTTTTTTTCGTTCCACCCAGAAAATTGTTCGCATTTATTCATCATTCATGCTGCTGATCAGCGTCATCATCATTTCTGCTTCTGATTTAGTTTTTATGACACAATATTATGGAGAAAAGTGGAGAGGAAAGTCGTACATGCAAAACCGTAAAAACTTTTCATCATCATTACACCATAATATTATTTACCATTGCCATCCCCATCACCATCATCACCTCCATCACTACACCACAGTTTGAATTACAATGGGAGCAGCACTAACAAACAACCAACCACACACAAACACTCAGAAAGTGAGCAATATATGATTTCAATGACGACGATGATGATGCTGAGGTGAGCACATGATACGATTTTAGTAGGCATTTACCTTTGTTCGCATGAGGTACTTTTGTGGTGAACCAAAAAGTGAGAAATATAAAATGCACTCATAATATGCCCATTATATATTATCACAGCTACCATTTGCCTGACCACGTGAAGTCAAATAGGCTACGGCTACATTATATCAAAGACAGGTTTCAAATAATGGGCGAGAAGGCAACAAGACAAATTTTCGTTTCATAGATTAAATACCACACCGAAAAGCCGGGAATCTAGAGAGGATACATCCAGTACACTACCTACCTAAGCTCTATCATAAAATATGAGAGTAATGTATTGCATGGCAGTAGCAACGACATGCTGTTTGCGGTTAGGTTCCAGAGAATCATCGTGCAGAGAAATCTTTCCTGTTCCCTTTCCCGCTTTCCATTTTTCCTTTCCACTTTTCATTTCATAGTTTTCAAGTGAAAAATGATTTCGGCTTGACTTGTGAATTGTTTATTATAGAATTTCTCACATTCTCGCCAATGAACTATAAGTTGTTGGTTGCTTGATATGTGTGCTCCCGTACTTTGTGTCTTTTGTGACTTTAGTAGTGGCAGTCTGCTTGTCTAAAGGTGAAACAAAAGCAATCAAAACAATTATAGAAGCCTTTGCCAACACATTTTCCTTCTTCCCTTGGGGATAATATTACATCCTGGCATTCGATCGTACGGCAGATATACACGCAACCTGAGACTACTACAAATGAACAGAAAGCACACAGAAAACACTGGACTGCAAGCAAAAGAGAGGAACTACTGCCACTGCTGCTGCGAGAGGCAAAAAAACGAAAGAAAAGATTACCTTTAAGCAAAAGTAAACTTTTACGTCCTTTCCTTCAAGCTACTTTCACGTAGGTATGTATATATGCATCGTCGTACAGCATACTAGGCTGTACACATTGCACTGACCGGCCAGACACTCTTGTTTACTACCTCTGACTTAGCTTTGGCTTTGCTTGCTTCTTTGGTTTTGGCTTACTACGGTTTTTTCAACAAAGGAACACTCCTCTACACTACTTGCTCTCGTGGAACAACAGGAGAGAGAAGACCTAGAGAATTCGACCGTATTATTTTTCTTTCATGGATTGTAGTGGTGCGTGTAGTATTTGTATGTTCAAGAAGGAGACGAAAAGAAAGAAAAGGGAGAATTCAATGAGATTTTACCATCCGCTGTTCTCCGCTCAATTCATCTAATGTGTAAGCTAGCAGAGGTAATAATAGGCATGCATTGTATGTACATTTTATTATGGCCCTACCAAAAGTTGTTTCACCTTCCGTTCTCCACTTTTCACTTTTATATAAAATCCATACATCTACACACACTCAAACAACACATATGCATGCATATACACAACAGATAAAAAAGTTTGTCCTACTTCCTTTTTTCCTTCCTTTGAAAAAGAAAGAAAATGCAAGAACTTTACTTTGCTCTACTGTTCTGCTGGTCCAACTTTTTTCCACACAGCTTAACTCGCATTCTCTCATAGGAAGAAATGTATACAGAGTGGGGTTTTCTTTTTTAGACGTTGTTGCCTTCATCGTCATTGCCTCGTGTGCTTCTTTCTTTTATTTTCACGTGCTTTTCCACTCTTTCTTCTGGTTACATTAGCATTAACAGAAAATACGAAAAATAGGAAAAAGATACAAAGCCGTGTGTATACTTTCTAGTTGAGTTTGTGTGTGGGTCGTGTCGTGAGAAACATGCTCATGCTGTTGTTGATTACCGTGAAACATTCAAGCATGAATGCCGTGTACAAGATGAAAATCACATTTACATATATCGAAAGGCTTTCTATGTATAAACTTAAAACCTATTTTACATATCTAGTTTGGAAAGTGCATACGTGTAGGTTACATAAAAGAAAAACACGTGGATAGAAAAAACACATCCAAGGTTAATAGGAATAACTCCGTTATTTTTATGTAAATTTTCCGGGATTTTCTTATGTAAACCAAAAAAAAGTACACACACAGATTGATGGAATGCAATTATAACAGTCAGTGAGGCATCGATAATGTAAAAACGATATACATACAGCGAAAGCTAAAACGACAAAGCATGCAAGATGACTGACATCCCGGACAATGTTTTACAATTGAACTGTCAAAAAACAGGACAAAAAAATTGTCGGAAATCGTGAAGAGAAATGCATGATTGGAGAAAGTGATCTGGTTTGGTGCTTTCCTATTTATGGTTCTGTGTGTACCACATTGTAAAAATGCACGGGTATATGTTTGTTCCAAGCCAGTCGTTCTTGATTAGTATGGACAAGATAGCACGCTGGAAGGAAAAGCTCTATCGTCATCAGAAAATAATGGAGTTTTCTATTTACTCCCATTTATATACTTTTCCTCTTTTAGTGGTTGTTGTTGATGTTGACTAAAAGCTCAGTAAGAAGAAATAAAATGTAAGCTTTCACCAAAATTAAATAACAACAAAGATTTGCCCTTCAGCAAAATAATGTAGTTGGGTTGTTTCCTTCTCTCTGACTCCATATCCCACCTACACACAGCTCTCCAATTTGCTTACTTCTTTCTCTGGGAAACAAACAAAAAACTAGAATGTTTTACGGAGGATGTTCCATTCCGCTACTACTACTATGCTTATTCTCCTACCCGTGCTTTGAGTGAACAAAAAACGTTGATTACCCTCCTTCCTTTCTCCTTCTCTATCTCTATTGCTGATGCTATCATCACATCATGATGAAGTGAAAGAAAAACCGAGCAATTTGCTAAACTACGCAAGTATATATAGAGATACGCAAAAGTTTATTCGTATATAAAAAACAAACGAATTCCATAACAAATAGGTACACTACACACTATACTACTACACGACTCCACAGACAAAAAGTTATAGAAGGTAGGCAACATAAACGTTTAATTTGCATTTCATTGCATTTAGCAGCCAACTACGAGAAAATAGACTACACAATGTTCGTCTGTCTGTGAAAAGATACCACCTATTTATACATAGAAACGAGCTCATTCTCGTCATCATCATCACAGGAATCATTGTGCGACTTAAGAAGAAGAGCCATCTTCATTGAGATGGGCTCAGAGTATTACTCCTCTTTTCTTAAAAGGGTATATACTGACACAAGACACAGACATGGAAGTATGTAGAACCAAATGAGAGCTTTCTTTCTTTCCGCCTTCCATCCAGTTATATTGTCCTTCGTGAAGAAAAGGATTTTGCATTTGAAATGATTCAAGTACTAGTTTAAATTAGCGATTTACTCAATTTTTCCAACTAGCTTGTCGTGGAGTTGCGATACACAGGCTTCATGTAAATTTTAAAGGGAGCAGTGTATTACGAACATAAAATGGTACTACTACAGTTTGATAATAAGATAAAAGTTGAAATGTTTGTCACATGGTAAAAAGTACCCAGTGTACTCTAGTAACCGTATGGCATTAATAATGACGAATATATAAATATATTATTTACTATATAATGCTGGTATGGTATATGTTTTGATGATGGACAAACAGTATCATCCTATTCATTAATGAATATTATATGCTTCCGTTTAGTTTGTTTGGATTGCATTATCATCATCATTCTGAGAAATTGTGTGATACACCCACAGATACAAGTCATTAATGTGATACGTAAACGTATCCAATGGCTGAATGAGAAATGTGTAGTTGTTGTTGCTGATGACCTGTTTTAATGAAAATGTGCCCGTGCCACCACCACACAAGTTTTTGCTTGCATTATGGTGATGGCATGAATGTAGAATGTGCATTGTGCCCTGCTTATTTGTTTGTTGCTGTGTACTTGACGCTTTTTCTCTATCTCTTTTGCCTCCATTCCATTTCCATACATCTTTCAACTCAAGCCATTCTCCAGAGAGAAGCGACAGGGGAGCTTAGTACTTGCAGGAGAGAAATCACACATGAAAATGGGGACCTTGCTGACTGAAGCGCGACACCATTAGAGATCCTAAAACTGGTTTTGGTTCTGCTCCTGATATTTTTTTCTCTTTCGCAAGCAATCTCGCATCAGAAGAGAAAGCTCTCAAGCAAAATAAATGTTCATTTCCCTCTTCCCTTTACGAACTGACAACGAGAGTTTATATTGCAGGTGATGCAATAATGAGTAAACGATTACTCGCTCAACACACACAACAAAAACATAACTAACAATTGAATGAGATTTTCACTCTTCTCCTTCCACTGTTGCTGCTCAACAAACAACAACGACACTATAAAGCTGCCATTATATGTTCACTCGATTTGGGTGATTTTGTAAGACAAAGTGGTGGTGGTGGTTTGGTGGGGTGTCGTTATATTAGGCGTTTATTATTATCATCATCGCCACCACATGCACACGCAAAATGCAAGAGAATCCGCCAAAATAATATATGTGGCAAGATATATGGTAGGAATATAAAAGGACAATATTTGGTAAAGTGGAGAAGCGGAGGTGTACATAACAAGTACTTTATTGCTACAATCCGCTTAAGAGGATATATATAGACAGTTTTCTCTTTTTATTGAGCTGAACGAGGACTACTCTGTGATATCACAGAGTTTTGGGATGTGAGTGAATGTATTCATACATTCATGCATTGAGAGACAGATAGACAAATATGCTCCATCCCACGTAGTATATTAAATTGTGTGCATATCCATACTACTACTACCTCCCTGTTCTTACTGCAATTGCCACCAATGAAAGGGAATATTGACAGTAGTAGTACAAGTGCGAGAGAGAATGAGAGAGGATTTTATTAATTCAGCCTCACTGAAATTGGCATGTGAGACCCATAAACAGGAAGAATATTACCCAATTAAAAAGGAGAAGTAGCTTTTACGTTGTTAACGGCAAATGTAATAATAGTATTAGCTTGTCTTGTCAAGTATGTCGGAGCCATAAGCGTAATACAAGGAAGCAAAGGACTAGCTCATCCATGTCATGATTTACAGGCGTACAATTTGTATCATTTATATGAGTTTATACCTAGTTACACGAGTGAGGAGAATGGATGATTACACAAGTCCTATGCAATTGTAGTACCGTCTAGTGGATAAAAAACAAGAGAAGATACAGTTGTTTTGAATTAGGCTTTTTTGTTTTCATTAGCTACAGTTTTGTCTCCTAATTTGTAATAGAAATGTAAATGTACGCAGTAAAAGCGTAATAATATTATGCTCATCATCATCAATATGATCGTCGTGATCGTTGACTGAGTGATTGAGGAAGTCAATAAAATGGGGGAAAAGACCACACACGAACTTGTGAACCACCAAAAACCCAGAGACAATGGCATTGTAAACAAATGTACCAATAAGTGGATTCTTCGACTTGCGTTTGGTTATTTGATGATGTTGATGATAATGCAAACAGAGGCAAAACTAGTGGGTGATGCATGGCGGTGTCTAGTTGAATGGATGGTGGCACAGTAAGTCACAAAGAAAATCTAAGCGAGTTATTTTCCATGCATGCATAAAATCCATACACATAGGAAAATACTTTGTTTCACTTTTATATCATTTTGTTGTTTATATTGGCAAATAACAAATGCCTTGTTTCCGAATAAAGCCGGAGGGGCATTTCCGGATCGCTGGAATACCATGCCGTCGTATTGCTAGCATATTTGTATTCACTATAAAACCAGAATACATTATGAAGCTAAACGACCAGTCATCATGTCAAAAACAAGAACAAAAAATGCACAGTTCACCAAAAAAGGATCAACCACCCGCCCAGAAACACACACACGTATGCACTTGAATGTAAATGTAAATGGCCATACATTCTTCTTTTTTTCTCTTACGATTTTACTTTTCTCAAGGGTTCTTTGAAACTGACATGATGGCACTGTATCGACTGAAATTTGAAAAGGAGCAGCCAGAGAACAGATAAATGTGCGTAGCACACAAAACTATCAATATCCTCGTTTCGTTTGTGTGTAGCCACTTAAATGTGTGTTCTTGAAGCAAATTCCAGTTTCTGCAAGAGTGAAAGCTGTAATTGCAAAGTCAGGCAATGTCTACAAATTTTTCTTTACATTTCTCTACAAGCTCCTATTTGTAGACTTTTCCCTGTTACACTTTTCCCATCCTCGATCTTAGAAAAGAAAAACGCTTTGTGGTTTGTTTTTAAGTCATTGGGTACGCTACGGAAAATCAAGTCAGGAAAGTAAAAGTGCCGAGTGGCAACCTTAAAACAAGAAATTGGATGATTTTTATTTTATTTTCACGGTCAGCCCAATTCCCATTCAAATCGAAATCGAAGAGGAGGAAACCTTTATTATTTTGAACTATCCAAAAGAAAAGTGGTCTGCTCATTTCATTCTATAATTTTTGAAGACACCATTGGCGAACGTATGGGCGTATGTTACATCTTTTAGTGTGGCATTTCAAACAACTTTTTCTTCTTCTTTTTCGGTTTAGATTACTTGTGCACGTAGCCCCAAACAGCCGAAAAGTTGAACTCTGATGAAAAAGTTATTCCATCTATTATTTCTAAATGTATCAATTCAATTCAGAGCATCAGAACAGAGAACTTCTTGTAAGACTTATTGTCATATACAAAACGAGCAGAAAAAGAGCGTATATAAAATTATGGAATGCTTTACGTGAGAACCATTGGTATGTAGAACAAACCTTGTATTTATGTATGTAAACGAAAGAAAAAAGAGAGGGGGAGAGAGAAAGAGAAGAAAAATGTCATAGCGGAAAAGTTATAATATTATTACCTATATCGAGGGAAACTTTCTCTATTTCTTTGTGTAAGAGAGAGGGAGAAAGTCAGAAAAAAACAGAAAGACATCAAATATCCTTTAGATGAGTTTAGTGGCAATATCCGTATAAAATAGAAGAGCAGTGAAAATGACGACCCCCACATGAGCCATTATGCATGGAGCATATTATACGGACTTTGCCAGAGGAGGACAGGACAGCAATATGGAAAACATATGGTACGATTTTTTTCTCACTCAACCAGCTCACAAGAGTAAGAAGGAGAGTGCTCCACTATGTACATTTGTGCATCGTATAATATGGTATGTATATTATTATTGTAAGTCGTGCTCCTCCTGTGCTGTGATTGAGGGCAACAACGAGATTTGCATTAGTTTGCCAATTTATTCTAAGCTCTCTCTCCTTTCTTCTCTTTTTTCTCCCTTTTAGGTTAATATAAATGTGTACGTGAGTGTCCTTCCTCCCTCTTTTTCTGGGCTTTCATATCGAAACCAGACCAGACTTAGAGTACAGTAGTAAGAAGCATAAAAGAAGGAGAAAGTAAAAGATGAATATAGTGGAATGAAGACGATGAAGAAAAGGAGACGGAGGGGAAAACAGCTATCATTTATCCCATTGAGTGAATGAGCATTCACGAACATAAAGTTAATCCCATCTTTTTGCATTATTTCATCTGTTTATTTTTTATGTATGCTTATGTATCTTCTCATTCTTATGCATGTTCATATATAGAATGGGGAATCTCCTATGAAAAGAAACTTTATACAAGATCTACGTCTTCACTTCATCGCCCTTTATTCCTTTAAAAAATTATTCATGTGCTTACTCACTTGAATGAAGATATGTGCCGTGTGCCAATAGAGCTTGTCTGAACATACCTTGCCATTTTACTCAAAACGTAAATGCCTATACTGTATCATCCTGCTAAACTAAATAAGTTAACATGATGATGCATGCATTACTGCTCGGTATTTTCTTCATCTCATTAATATGCAACGTAGTATGGCGAGGACTGCGCTGTGTAGATGCTAACTTTACATTTGGATTAAGAATAATAACACGAACAACATGAAAGCGATGAGAAAGTACAAAGTTGCTACTTTTTACGTGCTATGAGTTTGTCAACTGTTTCAATTTCACCGTTTAAATAATTTCACGAGCGAATTCACTTATTTATTTAGTTTACAAGTTAACTTAGAAATGTATTTCCTAACTATATAGTGTCTACCAGCGTAATAATAAGTAGATCCTAACAACTTCAACAAATGAAGTGCGTTTGTTGGTTTTCTGTTATCTGGTCCGTTTACACTACTTCTTGAACTTTGAGCTATTAAGCTTCTTCTAAAATCGGCCAATTCATATGACAAGATAAATAATATCGTAAAGGGCAGGGCGGAAACAAAAAAAACACTCGTCTTTTCCTTTAGGAGCGAGTATAATAGTAAGAAGAAAAGACAGGAAACTGTCTGGTGAGGCGTTTGTTTGTGATGCGGCGACAATTGATACATAAGTACTACTATAAGTAGCAAGATGACAGGAAATGTAGAAATCATTGACATTTATCTTACAGATATAGCATACAAGTCACAAAAATCTCAGGATTTTTCTCCACACATTAATATACATTGATGTCCGCCTTTTTATATTGACAATTGACATCACGTCATTTAATTACATAAAACTATATTCCCTATTATTCAGAAAACTAGCAAGGAAAAATTGACTGGAAAAGGAAACTAAACCAGGGAACGAGGACAACTATACAAGTAGACAATACGATGACAAAAGAGTAAGTGGTAAAATGTGTATAGTTCCTAAATAAATTATAATAGTTGAACGTCTTGTTTGCATAGTGTGCTGCTAGTATGTCTACAAGCGTGCAAAACTAATGTAAAACGATACAAAGAGATAAGTCACCGCGTTTTGTTTGTCTCATGCCATTTTCCCCTTCACTTGCTCGTTTGGACTTGTTTCGTAAAGACCACTTTAAGATATCATCAATGAAGAGCATGAATGAATAAGCGATGAAACAAGGACGACGAGAACGATGAAAAGTAAGCAACCTTCAAAAAGTTTTCTTTTTACTTTGACTAGCCTCTCCCGTCTGAGTGAGTGGAGAGGTGATGTTTTGTGAATGAGTCAAGAAATCAAGAAAAGAAGAGCAACCAAGCTTGAAACATGTGCTTTTCTTTCGCACTCTCCAGCTTTCCCTACACAATGTAAGGCTAAAAGTAACTCATCATATATGAATCGCCATGCATAATAATACGATTGTGTAACGGTGCTGAGTTGAATAGCGAAGAGCAAACCTTCTCATCTTTAGCTCTACGCAAAAGTCAACAACTGAAATCTCCTGGAAAACTACACTCTATCTCGTACACTACTCGCGTTGACTTGTGAGCTACTAAACTGATACTTTCACCAGCTGAAAAGTGAATGCTTTTGTGCTGCTTTCAAAGTCAAAGTTTACCATTTCTTTTGACGCGAATGAACAGAAGAAGAGAAAGAGAGAGAATTGAACCTTTTTGTTGCCTTGAACTAAGTTAAGTTACAATTTGGTGCTGCAAGCTAGCAAGCAGCATGTGACCGAGAGGGTAACAAAAGTGTGAAAAAAAGTCTAAAGACATTGAAGAAAGTGTCCCGTTGTTGAAGTGAATTGCTCCCAAAAAACTTTTTGACAATAGGGACTTTTCAAGAAAAAAGGAGAAAATCAGACGGAACGAGTAAAGACTTTTCACAAAAGAAAACTCTTCGATTCCGAGTTTCTGTTACTAAACGTTGTTATATAGCTTAACAATAACAAATAATGATGACGTTGAATCAATAAAACTTAAGATGATGATCATGATTCTTATGATATTTAATAGTGTCGACGGTGGAAAGGTAATATGAGAGTACAAAGCATTTCAAGAGAGTATCTGCCAATCTTATGGTGTCACTCTACCATGTTGACATTTCATTGTCAAAATGAGCAACGACTGGTTTCTATCAAATTTACAGCGATAACATATTATGTTGAAATTTGCACTATCTAAAGATAGTATACTCTACAGTAAGCAAGTTGTCAGTTATAGAAAAATGATCAAAATGTAATTAATCTCACCCGCCGTGGAAATGTGCATTGATCCAACTTTCTTCTTGGCCTTCCCTATTTTGAATGGATTTCTTCGGACACGGTTTTTCACATTAAAAAAATTATTATCTTATTTTCGTGAGCGAAGCGAAGAGCGAAATCACATCATCGACGGTTGACAAGTCCGGAAGATCTTGGTTGTTCGTTTTCTCTTTTTATGTTGATTGTTGTGTACAAAAAATATTTGATTACTTAAACAACTTTCAGTTTGTCACAACAAGGATAACACCAAGTATCAGGATCAGTTCTACACTAAGCTGTGATTTTGTTTAAGTTGACTTGAAACTTTACTTTGTATGATCAGTGTAGTAATCCACTGTACTTTTGTTTAGAAAACTTTAATAGATTGTACTTTGATGACAAATGCATGTATTTAATGTAGTAGTAGTTGAACAAGAAGAGAAAAGTGTAATATGTGTGCTAGCAAAGTTGAAAAAATAATTACTTTTTTTATTACTTTTGATTTTGATTGACTTTTTTGTGTTGTATTTTTACAGGTACAATGTAGCTGACAAAGGAAGAAATGGCAAAAAAGCTAGTCCTTCCCGTCTACATTATTCTTTATGTTTTGTTTCACGTGTTGTTGTTTTGGGAGATGGTAAGTTAGCAAGTTCAATGTATTTTTTATCCTGTGGTTGCAAATGTTCTGTGAGAATCGATTTCTATTATCATTACAATTTTCCAGTTGTGATGCTTTCTCTGTTGCAACTCAGCCATCCGGCTAATTGTTGACAGGACTTGTCAAATGTTTTGATCCTTTTATGATGACAGCGAGCAAGTCTGAGACTCTGAAATGCTCTTTCTCTCCTCTCTGTTGATAGTGCTAAACTTGCTTGTTCCAGTAATTACCAGGGTTTGTTTTCTTCAGGATGACAACTGATTGACAAGTACAAGCTCCTTCCCCGATGTTAAAAATACAACTTTTCGCCTTTCCCCTTCTGATGTTCAAATGACTTGTTGTTCTACCTTCAGCTGTTCTTGTAAACCTCTTGAAATCAACCAACTCAGCAACTTGAAGGATAATTGTAAAGAGGAAATGTAGAAGAGGTTAGCCACCAAGTCAATACCAAGGGTATTGATACTGAAAGGCACCACCTTCCCACCACCACGATGATGCTGACAGGAGAAAGTGGGAAGAGAACAGCGTCAAAGTGAGAGAGAGAAAAGAGTGAAAAGATGACGAGTGACTCTGAGTAAGTGAGCGCGAGAGAAAGAGCAGAGCACAACCAGCTCGCTTCAGGAGTAGGTCAGTTCTGAAAGAGAATGGGAGAAGAGGCATTCGATAATAGAGAGAGAAAATCGAGCCAAGTGTGAGAGAGCGTGTGTGCTTCACCAACCACCACACTCCGCGAAGAAAGACAGGAATAAAAAAAGACAGAAAAGAGAGTAGAGAAAATATGTGAGTGTGTGTGTCTGTTGGTATATGTGTATGGCTTGTATACCACAGCCAACTTGTTTCTTCCCGTTCTGGTTGCTAGCTCGTCGTCTCCAGTAGTCTGGTCTGGTCTCTTCGTTCCGTTGATTCCTTTTACTCCTTTTCCCCCGTTCGCTTCAAAAACAAACTTGTACCGAGCAACGTGTATGCTTTAGTCGACATGGAGCATGCATGGGGTGGAATGAAGAAGAGAGCAAAGCCAAACCAGGACAATAAGAAGAGAGAACAGTGAGGAGCTTTTTCTCTCCGTTGAACTTTTGTGAAGTGTGTGCTCCTGCCCTCCTGCCAGTGTATACACAATGCACATGCTACAGACACATATGCACACACAACAAATTCAACTTTCCAGACCTTTCAATGTACTCCTTTCTCCACTATACTACTTTCGTTCATTATTGCACTCACTCGCATTCCAATCCCAACTTGCTCCACGTTCCAACCAAATGTTGAAAAAGCCAGCTTGGCTTTCCCTTTGTAACAATATCAGCCGTATACTTGCTCTCTCTCTCTCTCTGGGCGAGCAGTTATCTCGTTCTACAATTTTGGAAGGACCATGTGAGCATGCATTCCAACAGAAGGAGAAACAGCAAAAAAATGAGTCAAGTTGCTCTGGATGAATATCACGAGGAAAACAGAGCTATATCATTTGTATCACCGTGTATATGTAGCAATCCAATGAAATGTCTACGGCCACTTACAACATTATTCCAGCCATGCTACTGAATGGTCTATGTGAATACATGTACATACATAGAATTTCCACTCTCCACTTTGCAAAATGCATTGCTAGGAAGTTTCCTATCAACCATCACCACCACCGCCACCAGTGCTCCTAAAACTACTTTCCATTTATCCCATATCCTTTTTTACACAGAGTCACATTGAAATAGCTTTCCACTTCCTCTCCGTTATTTCTTGTGAAACGCACAAAACTTTTATGTATTTCGGCGAACCTCCTTGATCATGTACGTACATGTGTGCATATGTATGCAAGTTTACTTTTTTTCCTTGTGTTCCCTTCAATACACTTTCATATTGTACAAAACTAACTTTTCATACTACCACTTATATTGGTCTGGGGTTTGAATGTTTTTCCACTCTTTAACTGTATCTACTTGCAAGCATGATATACCCACAGTAAAGTGTGTGTAGGAGTGCTTTAGGTTGGATACATGTTAGAAATATTTCGTACAAAAAGCCAAATACACAACCAAAAGCAAAACGGTTGCTTGCTTTTTCTACACTTGTACATGTGCTTTTTCTCTCATCTTCCCTGAAAATTGTCATGCCTTATTCCTTCTTGCATGTGGGCCATTTGCTTCCCTACCAAGAACAAAACATGAAGGAACTACTCATTTTAGGTCCTTTCACTTCATGTTCACTTGGCTCAGACTCACTCACATGAATTCACATTCGTGCAATGTTATTATCCAAAAAATATTAAGGATTCAGAAACTCAGAGAGAAAAGTCCGAGTATAAGCGCCGGCGCTTGCTTTTATTTCTTTGCTTTCACGAAAAAAATGAAGTGATCCTCTCAGAAACTCATGTCCATTTCCCTACACCAAAACACATACAAAAAGAAAGACGGAGAAGAAAAGTAGTGCTCTATGCAATTCCTATTTATGTGCATTCCTTTTGGGCGTTTTAAAAACTTGTTGGGATTGCTTTTTTCATTTTCCCTACTTTTTATATTGTCTTTTCTATTTGTCAGAATTTGTAAACAGGAACATGTTTGTTACATCTACATTGAAAAATCTGACCAAGAACAAAAAACCGAAGGAAACAACGGGACTATTTTTATTGTATGTATGTACGACCCATAAGTAATCACACATTTTTGTCTTACACCACCGACAATTTCTCAAAATAAATGCTTGCACACGTACATAATGCGCTGACAGATCTCCCTTCTTCCTTTTGGCCATGTGGAGATGCTCTTCTACCCATGCTGTTAAAATAATAAATGGGGATAGAGAATGAAACATTGTTGCCATAATTTTTCATCATATATGTGTACCTTATCAATTTATATGAACACGGACGAAATTCACATTCAGGTTATGTAATTTTTCCAGAAAAACGATCCCATTTGTACGTTTCTCCTTAAATACTGGGTAAGTACATTATGATTCTAACAATTTCCGACATTTACTTTCAGTGTACCAACAATTAATGCAACTGTGAATTCACCCGTGAAACTTTATATTTAAAAGTTATTACAAAATTAATGTAGTAGTCTTGTAGAACTATGAATCAAAACGGTTTATTGCCTTATACCCTGAAATTATAAAGAAATAAGCAACAAAACAGCACTTGCTTCACCAGAAAATTTAGAATTGAAAAGCATATTCAAAATTTTCAATTCAACGAGATCAATAGATCAAATTCACAAAGCATTACAAGAAGGCTATAATAAGGACGAGTCCTTCAAATTTAAGCAAAAGGCCTTATTTTCACTAATGTCAATATGCTAAAGTACACGAATGAAAAGCCAAAGTTTGACATTCATTCAGAACATAGGGCACTCTATCAATTCAACACAGCTTTCTTTTTACTTTCTTCGTCGACTTTGCATAAACTGCCACTATGCATATGCATAATTACAGTTAGTATAATATCGTTCACGGATGTGATGGCATTTTCATTCATATAAACTACAATTTTCGTCTCACATGGCTCACATGAGTTACATCAATGCATGCATAAAATCCTGTTGTTTTATGAAGACTGAGATAGAAGAAAAATACTTCATCTGTGACTCCATTCATCCATTCATGAACATTTCACATACATGCTCCTCTTTTTATTTTTCCCTTTCTGTTTTTATTTCATATTATCATTGTACGGTATGGAATGTGCTTGGATCCAGATACACAGAAAAATAAACATTTTTTATTTTGGTCTTTATTCCCTACGAGTTTTTTGCCGACTGTTACAAAAATACATAAATAAATGAATGAGTGAGTAGATGAACCGAATAAGGTGAATATACACATCTACAAATCTTGTAATTTTTTTCACTTTCCATGTGTCCTCCTCCTCCCTTTGAATATATTGTATAAATTCAGTTAAGTCACTCCAAAAATATTTATTCCATCCGCTATAAATACGAATCTGAATGAATACACGTGATATTATATTATTGTTATTATTATTATAGCATGGATTTATTTAGTACTTTTGCACTGATACTACAACAAATACTACACACACAACTTGCATTATGTTGTACCATTGCACATGATATTATTATTGTCAAGTAGTAACCAACCGTGTAATATCTAATGGTTCATGAGAAACACCATTGGTGTCTGATTGTATACTGTGGAATATACATGCATATGATGCAAATAAGTATGCAGGTTTGTACATACTTCGATATTTACATGGAATAGTTTTTCTGGCATGCTTATATTTTAAAAAGAAAAACTACCAACATTTTCCTGTTGTGATAATAATATAACGTGATGTAATGTAATGAAATGTAATGTAATATGTAGAAAAAGACAAGTAGCTCACAGAGAGAGAAATATTTGCCGACTTTCCCCCTCTCTGATGCCAGCTTTCACTGTATTCTCCCTCTATGTGTGTGTATGAGAAAGGGAGAAAGTCACCGACATTTCCATAAACGTTGTGTACATTTTAAAGCTAAATATTTTTCCACGGATGACGACAACTGGCTTCCTCTATAGCCTCTTCTCTCCCTTCTCTCTCTCCATTTCATTTTTTGCTATATACTTCCCAACTTTTAGGAGCAAGTGGAAAGTAGTAGCAGTGAAGTAGTAAGGGAAAAAGAGGAGCAACATGATCAACTGAATAAGTAGTTCAGTGCAATAAATTCAAGGCTAGCCCCTCTTTCTCTTTCTCCTGAACAAAAATATCAACAACTAAAACAACCAACACCAAAAAAAGTGGAAGCATCTTTTTATTTATTTTTTCTTCTCTTTTGTCTGTGAAAATTTCTAAACAAAAAATCCCCTTTTGTACGTGCATGTTTCTCTATTTCACTGTCCTTTTATATGTATTTTTTACTCACTTCACTTGAACTTATCATGATTTCAGGAGGAAGTGTTGGTGGTGGCGGAGCTGAGAGATGATGTTGTTTGAAAGTGATGATATAAAGTAGCAAAAGCATTGTAGAATGGTCTGCCTGGCTGGCCTGCCTACCATTAATACATACAAGTGTGCCGTTACTATTATTGTATTATACAGAGTTGTTTTTTATTCCTTCTTCTGTGCTTCTTGTCTGTTTTCCTCTCTGCGAGAGTGAACTACATTTTAGAAATCATCACAGTCATCATCATCATCGTGGCTATCTTGGATAAAATAGGAGGACACGCAAAAGCATTATTATGAAACGTTGTATGTTGATTCTTAACTACGACAGCTACAATTCTATATCTGTGTGTTGTATTTTGTATTGTCTTGTACACTGTAATATGTTCATTCATGTTCCCTTGCTCGTTTTTAACTTTGCTACTCTTTTTTTGCTTCGGGTTTTGGAACCTTTCCTTCTGGCTAGTGCTCATATGATATGTGCATAGATCCATATATCATATTTTACACAGGGAAAAACTTGGTCGTCTTATTTTCTATCTTATGCGTTTTTGTATGGTGTACATACGTACACAGCTTATAAATGCATATATCGCCATAGCATCTTCTGTCTTTCTGTTACTAAAAATGATAAAAAAACAACGAGTTGGTGGCCCTTGCCAAGAAGCAATAATGCAATACTAACAAATCCTCTTTCTTTCTGCCTCTTGGGTGCGGGTAAGAAAAAGAGGTATGCATGCATGTAATATCAACGTGAACGACATAAGTTTGAAAAAATAATACGAAGGGACGACTGCCTATACCTTTTATTTAAAAGGTTCATATAGGGAATGAATGTAATGTGTAGGTACCTATCCCTCTCTAGGTATACAATACTTACACTACGTAGTTATGAAGTTTATGCTCATCATATTTTTTGCAGGATGGGAGGAATGAATAAATACGCCATTTTTATGTTATATTATTATCAAACTGGTAAGAATTTATAAAGATGTGTATGTACATTGGTAGTTTATAGGGCAGATATTTTTTTAAGTTGATGGACTTGCATTCTTATTCCAACACATTTTAAGTATTACCTCCATTTGCTAGCTTTCAATCTTCCATCCACTCAAATTTGAAATTGCTTTCTGTTGGCTGAAGCCAGCAAAAAGAGATATATTTGTATCAGTCGGAACAGACAAGTCGTAGATTTCTTTTGGCAGTTGTGTGCGATGAGAAGTTTAGTTTGGATCATAATAACGCATACATAAACGCATATAAATAGATATAGATACCTATTTTGTTGTATAGAGAGGGAGAAAGAGAAAGAAAAAATGTTTTTCTTGCTGCTACGCAAGATGGTAAGGGGGAGTAAAATGTAAAGTACACACAAATTATATGCATGTTTGGCACACAAGATATTTTGCTTATTCTCTCGACTCAACGACTACACTATACTTATTCCACTCTTTGAAGGGAATGAATTGTGTAACAAGCTGAGAGATAGAGGAGGCAAGGTATCATGTAAATATGAATAAACTATTTAAGTATGCATGTGAGGCTGCCAGATAGATGAAATGTTATATATTATATACTTCTCTTCTTTTCCTCCAGTTCAAAGATTGAAATCATATGACAGTTTGAATACTATAACCACTTTTAAATAAATTTGTTTCCTTTTGTATGTACGCAAAACAATTCGAAAGGATAAAAGGGAGTATGAGTAAAGGAGAAAGAGAAATGGAATTGATCCATGTTCGGTGTGAGAAATATTAAGGAGAAATAAAATAATAGTATAACATACTGATTCATATTTTGGATGTAAAATTATAGGTGTATCTGGTGTGATTTCTTTCTACTTTCCCCCACTTTCCTTTTCTTATTGGCAGGCAGGAAACGAAAACGATTGCTGTTGAAAATTAAAATTTCATTACAATTCCATATCAAATTTCATTGGAGTTCCCGCAGGCAAGGGTGTCTGGAAGTCAGTGTAGCATATAAAATAAAACACAAAGGAAAGGTGACCATTATATTTTATGGTTTACAAATGAGAGGGAAACATAGAGTTATGTAAGTAGTAGAGAAAATTGGAGACGGACAACTAATTTCATCATTTCATTTACATATCAAATCAGACCGGGACTAGACCATATTATTATGATAATACACCCTAGAGCGCAATTATATATGAAACAGGAAGTTTGAGTGTAATTACGGCCAACATTAACCTCAAATAAGCCATCATATCGTAATATAATAACAAAAGGTATTTCACAAACAATAGATTAAGCATATATTCATCAGTCATAAATATGTGAGCACACTGAACAGCAACAGAACATTTATCTTGGATTGCATTAATTCTTGCCAAATTCAATTTGTTAGTTTCAGCTCAAACCCCGAAAATGCGGAAATACATGTACAGCCTGGGGAACTCCAACTGTTAATACTGTTATTTGTTGTTAGTCTATAGAACAGTCGGTTTTTGACAAAACCGGAAATGGAATGTTTGCTTGCAGCTCTGACACGGATTTTTGTCCTTCACGCATCTACATGCATTAGCATGTAAGTAGGCACGTACCGAAAAGCAATTATGCAATAAGGGTAATAAAATGAATAGACATTGTACGAAACACACTCTACTAATACGCATATTACCATTTTAAATCCTTTCAGCTGATTCATATACATACGAACACCGTTTCATTTAGGGTGCTAATAATTCAAATTCTTGCTCGTTGCTGTGTGCTCCCATGTTCTCCCGAAGCATCCTGTTCACCTGCTCAGGAAAATGGGAAGGTGAATGAGGACGTGAAAGAAGAAGGACGAAGAGAAAGCATTTGAAGGCAGGAGAGACTCAAAATTGCTCGTACTTTGTACTTCTATTCAATTCTTTACGGAAGACTATAATATGCGCCTTATATACATAGTATCGTATGGCGTCATAAATGAAGTACTAGTAGTGTCGTTGTTACTGCGCGTCTCTAATATTAGCAAATTATATGCCAGTGAAGTGAAAATGGTGTATGAATGTGAACAAGCACCACCATATCATTTCTCCATGCTTTGTAATATCATCCCGCTAAACTGGAGATGACGTGTGTGTGCATGTGTTTGTTCGATGTCCCATTCTACTCCGTAATGCCTATGCCCACTGTATTATTCCATTCTATTCTATTACCCAAACGAAAATTTTTAAATGCCAGATTTATGGCAATAAATCCCTCACTTAAACTACCTTTTATGTACGGCAGAAATGAGGTGGAATCCCATCTCTCTCCCTTTTTTACTTCCCTCTCTCTCTCTCTCTCTCTCTCCAGCTCTTACACAGACGATACAACTGACACAAATATACCACCAATCTTGAAATGCCGCTAGCTAGCCGTAACTGTTATGTATAAGTAAAATGGAACATGAACCACTGCTAAGTATTACCGACCATTATGGACCATTATATTCATATTTTGTATGCTGCTGCATACGTACACCAGCAAAACGGCATACATGCGAGAATGTGTGTATATTAAGAACAGAAAAATGCCATCAGCAGCAGCAGCAAGTGGATTCCTGCTCTTCGTCTTTCTCTTCCGCACACACAAAAAATTCGTTGCCTATCAGAAACATGCTCTCAGCACGTTTGTCCTCACACTCGTGTAAAAAGTGAGCATGAGGAAAATCGTCTAGAGGTATTATTTCCCACTATAAAAGCACACACATTTGTCCACGTTACTCATATTGCATCTTGCACACAGTAAGAAGCAAAGTCACATACCATATCACCATTACCATCGTCATCATCACTATCACCATATTATTGCTATATTAATACTGCCCATATGACTGTTATATTTTTGTAAGTTGAGTAAAAATAGAAAGAGAGTAAGAAGAAGGAAAGCACTCATTGATGCTCATATTTTCTCCTTCATTTCATTGCAACTACTTCACACACACACTCACACATACCTACATAGAGATAGGTGCGCAATGTATCTATCTGCCCGCTTCATCTCTCTGGGTTTCCTGGTGCTCTCCAGCTACTCGTAGTAGTTTAATGTGTAAGGATATTTATTCAGGCTTTTATGAGACAGTTCTCGAGCAGTATGCCATCATGCCGCCTTACTGCTCATTAAATTAAGCTCCTGTCATCCCAAGACAATGTTTTATGTTACCTTACAATATTAAGAAAAGTTTGTCTTGTGGCAGCATTATTATTATTATTAGGTAAAGCCATATATATACACACACACTATACACTTCTTCTTCTCCACCAACACCTTATTTCGTCAAAGCATCCCTGCCTGATACACACAGCGGTAATGGTAATAATAATATTTTAACAAGAACCAACTAGTAGCAGCAGCAGCAGCATATGCTTTGCGAACCGTGTAGAGAGAAAACAGTTTCACTTTTTTCACAAGAAAAAGAAGAACAGGAAGATGGTCTTTAGAATCACTTAGTGAATGCTTTAAGTAGTGGAAGAAAGGTCGTTTTCCTTACTCTTCCATTCCATCTCATCTCCTCGCATCTCCGCTTCCTCAAAATGAAGAAGCAATTCAATGTACACACGGTTTGCATTGAAATGGCTATCAAGGCTAGAGATTTTTTCTAGTCAGTATGTATTACACACACACATTACATTATTGTAGCAACTTTCATTATTATTACCAAAATACTTATTATTATGCTAGCAACGTCGTTATACTAGCTGGAATATTTATGTATGTATTTAAACACTTAATTGGTAACTTGTACGCTTTCATAATGTTGAGTGTAGTTATTTTAAGAAATACAAGTTGCACTGCCTCAAGTTTTGTAGACTGCGCTCATACAGCCCCCCATTGACCATTCATTCGCTTTTAACAAGTTCCTTTGAAATACAAAACGCACTTGTGCTGCTCCTTTTTTAAGTAAAGGAGCTGAAGGTGATAGTGGTGATGATCATGATGATTGTTATTATGGGAAATGCTAAAAGTAGAAAGTCAAAGTGCTGCTGTTTGCTGGCTGATATTGCATTCATTATTCTACTTACTTCCTACAGAGATAATGATTACTGGTGTTCTATGACTCTCTGCTCAAACTTTTACAGCAACACGTCTCATTCATTGAAAAATCAGAATATAGCTAAATGTATAGGTAAGAAATATTATATGAAGAACCAGAACTAAAATAGTAAAAGGGGCGGACTCTTAATTTTCAGATAGGATTTTTTCTAAGAAAAATAAATTGTTTCAACACGATCGTGCTCTCATATAATAAAAATTACACTCACATTGTGTGCAACTCACATATGTTTCGGTATGATATGTTATGTGAGCATGTAAGGTAGGTATATGTAGGTATGCATAAATATGCATGTCTTCTTAGAAGCCGTACTTGCATACTTAACTTATAAAACGGGGGAAGCAAGTAATAAGTAGGCTCTACAAGAGAAAAGATTTTCACAATTTTTAATTAAATCAATTAGACCGTAGGGGAAAAAAGGTTTCGTGTTTGCTCTGCTAAACTGCTCACGCTCTTGTATAATATTGTACTTGCGGAGTATACGATATATACACCTTTAACGTGTATATGCACGGGAGTAAGGAGAGATGGAAGTGTGGTGTTCTGGCGAAAAGAGATGAATCTTTAGACTTTTTTTCTTTGTTAATAAGACTGCCTCATTCATTTTCTCCTCCATCTCGCTCAACTGGCATGCATGCAAGCAAGTTCACACATGCATCGCATGATATGGACTCTCTTTTCTCTCTCTTTTAGCCACTCTTTGAAATGTGTAGTAGTCTTTTATTTTCATCCTTGCAGCAAGTGCTTCAATAAAATTATAACACTTTCAGGAAGAAAGAAATATGCGTAGAGATAGCACACTGTGTAGACATACATAATATTCATATATATAGAGATAGAAAGAGGAAGTGGCCCAATTCGTTTTTCATGTCGTATATTACAAAACGTGTTTCATACGTACAAGTGGGTGGATGTAATTTTTTTCTGGATAATATAGAACTAGGAGGGATGATGATCATCATCACCATCAGGGTGATAGCCGCCAAGGCGAACATGCGAATGCAAAAGTTACTTATCTTATAGGTTTTATCCCAAGTCAGTAGGAGCCAAGTGTGGCGTGGTGGTGGTAATAGCTGGGCCTATTTTTTATTATTGTAAAAACTTGAGGACAGATTAGACAAAAGGTGGACTTGATGTGGAATGGAGTGTAGAGGTTAGCGAAGTTGCAGGTCTGCTTTTTCTGCCTCCTCTCCTTTTGTTATTATTGTAAGTCCCATCGTATATTTAGTATTCCAACCAAGCACTTGAGCCAGTTTTTGCCCGAACAGATAAGACGAATTGATGGTTTTAGAAAATTGACTAGAATCTCATTATTACATTACAACAGTCCTCTCATCCCTTTTCCTTTTCATTGCTGATGCCGATTCTGATGATGATTTCCCTTTATTTCTCTCTCGCTCTCCGACAGAAATTAAACGGTAGTTTAATATAAGAGCATGAATATTGCTAGAAAGAAGCAGAGTTCACTAGCTGGCAATAGGTTGGGCGTGTGCTATGCTGTGTGCATTCTCAAAACTTATCAATAGACAACGCATTGACTTGTGGCACTGCACTATAAGCGGATGCTTCTGTATGTAAGCAACCATTACGCTTACTATTTTCTCTTACTTTTGAGCCACTATTAGAATTACAAAACGGTATAAAATGAAAGTCATATTAAAAAATAGTCAGTATTATCAACTTTTAGTTGTAAACTCGAAGAGTCAAGCAAAAAGGATCTTACTCCGATCGGTTTTTCAATACATTTTATCATCTTCTTCCTGGAAAACTTTCATTCTTATCCTATGTACATGCATACAGACATTTACGTAGATAAATATCTAGGTATACAACATTATATGCCCTTGTGTGCTTTCTTCAATTGAGAGTATTGACTTTTAAAATTCTTACTACATATCCAACTTCAAGGAACTACGAGCTTTCTAGTGTTATCGTTAGCATTAATATGGTCGATGTCCATATTATTATATGAACATTCATAGATTGCCATAAAAACGACAAAAGAGACGATGGTGAAGCATTGTAGTTGCTAGCTAGACCGGTGGTGGTGGTTGAGTTGAGTGGGCCTTTGGTTTCAATTCTAATCTCATCAAAGATGGTATTAACGAATGAAAGGCATTCCCATGCACTACGTATCATTCAATGGTTAGTCGTGCATGGCATCATCAATAAAGTCGTTCATTTCCCATTTGCTTTGGTGGTGGGGGTACTGGTGTTCGAAGTACTAAAAACTTTTGAATTTTGCGAAAGGAATTGAGAGAAATGGGGAATCATTACAAATGGAACAAAAATAACGAGAGTGGGAGTTTGAGAGAGAGAAAGCAGTGAAGAGAAAAGAATAAGCTATAAAAGACAATAGTCAAGCAGTAACATTATATTTTTCCAGAAAGATGCATGACAAGATTTTTTTCTTTCATTTAAAGGAAATTTAATGTCGCTGATATATTTTAGGTAATTTTGGAAGGAAAATCCAGAGAATAGTGAGAGAGGAGGGAAGCGAGAAAGCCGATTTTTACTCCCAAACTCGTATGACGGACAGACGGGGAGACGTAATAGCTCTAGCCTTGAAATGTGATATGCAAGACTCGTGTATAAAAACATTTATTCCTAGTGATCACTTCTGATCGTCGCGTTTTTAGAATGGGTCACAACATCGCACTTAGTGGACGTTGACGTAAAAGAAGTCAAATGTTGCATGGGTAGGTATGCATATGGCTTTACGTGTATGCGAATCGGCATATACGAGACTACGACAATTCGCCCATTAGGTTATTATTGGCATAAAATGAAATGAATGAATCAAAATAATAGCACGCATACATACGTACTTCCTGTGTTCAGGGTAAAGATTGGGGGGAATTAGATCGACGGACACGGATGCACAGCGAATATACTCTCACAACCAAACTAGCAAAATGTTATCTTTTTTCTCTTATCGCACAAAAGAGACGAAAAATCTATAGCCAAGTCCGGCAGGTCTTTTACTTGCAACTAAGAATCGAGGCCGCAGTATTCATTCTACCAAAAAGACCAGTCAACTGTAGCATATGATTTTTACAGGAATTTTCCATGTGTTGATGAAGGCAAAGGCAAGTGTAAATCGTAAAAACCGTTTGGTCAAGCTAAAAGCGTGAGAATAGGAGAAAAGTGAGTGATTTTTTCTTCGATTTCATAATAATCATTACCGTAATCAAGACGATCATCATTGGCAGCAGTCTTTGCTTTCGGGTAGTGAAATGTGTACAAATACACTTTTTTGATGATGATGATCATGACTATGTTCGCTACTGTTGTTTATTTAGGAAAAAGCGGATAGGACGAGAAGGGCAGCGGGTAGCATCATCAATGTTATTCGTAAAAGGCAAGTAGGTAGCAGCCGCAGGAAAGTACTGTACAAGATTTTCATGACGTTGATCATGTTAAAGAGTATTCCACACAACAAACTGTTACTGTAGTGCTTAGACTAACATATAAACTTAAGGTATAGAGAAGTACATATTTTGGGACGTCAAAAGTCCAACGTGACAACGCAACCTCCTAATTAGCTAGTAGCATGAAAAAAGCCAGCATTACATTTGACGACGAGACGAAAAAGGAAATAGATACGATGAAAGACAGCGAGCCTTTTACACTACAACATGACACGTAACACGAGTTGAGCAGTTGGACTATTAAATCTATGTATTTGAAGTTATACACGCTATACATAACTATGAATATTACACATCTATCATCAAAACGCATGTGTTTACTAAAGCATGTAATTATTATATGCGTATATATGCAATATAGGTAGAAGTTTAAGGAACTTGTGGGCTTTCACAATTTTTGACATTTTTCTCACATTTTCCTTTCTCCCTCTTTCACTGATTTTCTGTAGACAAATCCTGCCACGCCCACAACATGTTAGTGAGCAAAACTAAAAGTATGGCAACATGTACACATATGAATTACGGATTATCTAGTCAGGTTATTAAGCAAGTCGGATGGTACGTGGTAAAAGTCTGTACAAGGTATTTGTACAAGGAATTTGTATCGTCCATCCTCCAACCTAATTCACTTTTACATTTCGACAGAATAGAAAAATAGATGGAAGACTGGTCACTATTATTAAAACTTTGTATTTAATCTGAACAAATCTGAGCAACGACGTTAATCTTACAAAGCTAAGGCAAGCCATGGCTTTTTGAATGTCAGGGAAAAACATAGAAGGTAACCGCGATTATGTAAAATTATAGATATAAACAGAGCAAATAAGTGACATATCTCTTCTCTATCTATTTTTTAAAAATAGAAATGGCGAAGTGTGGAGCGAGTCGGCTGAAAAGTAAAAGTAGCATATGTGTAATATTTGTAATTTGAATAAAATGTAATATAAAAATGCACAAAAGCAGATAGTCTGAGTTGTGGGAAAAGTGAAGAAAAATATGCATTGTGCAAAATAAGGTGACACGATGTGTCACATACAGCATAAAACGCATACATCTTTTTACTGCCTCCTTTTATTTTATTTTTTTCTCAGAGAAAAGTGAAACCGACAAAAGGACAGAAAACGATACACAATTTTCTCAAGCCATAAATCCATTAAGGTTTCCTTTCTTCTTAGTTGGCCGTCTTCTATTCTTTCTTTTTCAGATAGATTTTCTACTTTATCCACACACACACACACACACACTTTTTCCTTTTCAAAATGAAAACGTGAAATAGAAAGCGACAACTGCTAAAGAAGAAAGAGGCAAGTGAAAAAATGTGCAGTTTATGCGGCTCTTTGCTGGGTACTCAGACTGGGATTTGATTACCCTTCTTAACCTCATACTACCATTGCCGCCTCCTTTTCTTTTGACTTGCTTTAAAATCAGTGTTCAAACGGGTAAGAAAAAACGAGCATAAACATTTTTCCAAATGGCTTTTCAAAAGAAATCACATCAGAGCACAAACACAAAGCTACTTCTCATAGCAATAATACGAAGAAGATGAGGAAGGGCAATATGGATGGGAAAATAGCAAGAGTACTTCTGCTCCTACTTTATTTTCACCATCAATGCCAACACGCCAGATGAAGCCGATGTGGCAAATTATAATGGGTTCTCTTCCTTCTGGTCTGCTTTGCTCTTGTTGACTCTACTTTTTTACTGCTCCTCCCTCCTTGTTAACATGTCATGTGTATGCAGAACCTCACAACAAACAAAAAAGCAGACTGCTTTTTAAGAAAGAAAAAAGGGGACATTATTGAAGTAAGTAGTACATCGGTTCCTTTTGTGTGCATTTTGTACACCATGTGACCATTAGACACCATAACGGATCAAGAATGAGAAATAAAACAACAGAAATGGAAAATGTGAAAGTAGTTGGGAGTTGGGTTGAATATCCGTGAGATCAATATAAGAAAAGAGAGAAAATAATATATAAAGAAAAGAAGTCAACACGATGCTGCCACCACAGAAAAAGTTGTCGACGCTGCCGCCGCCATCACTTCGCCAGCAGGAGACAATGCCTACTACTGGGCTTATAATAATATGTAGATTAAACGCGCTAGCTCCCATAAAAATCAAATTGAAGTTAGGCTACACAGCTAAATGTACATATTTACTCGCTGATTGTGACTTTAGACTCTCTCGGGCTAAGTGTGTACTCAAAACAGCATTGTCGTTTTTCTAGGCAGGAATTAAGTTTGTAAGTCATCAGACAGCACATAAAGTCCACATTATAGTAGATATTTTTATTCATTTTGAAATACGGATATCCACATAATCAGAAAAAGTGGCATATAATACCAGGGAGCAGACCGCTACCAGAAGGAGAAGAAAAAAATAATCCATCCACATTTTCTGCTCATTCTCCTCCTACGCCCTCTTATTTCCAGGCTTGGAAAGCTCTATTTTCCTCATTGTCTCACATCCGAACGTTAAGTATATAAGACACTTGTAATACAATTGTGGGCCATTCCTATCAAGAATCAAGAAGCGTTTCTAAACTTTTACGACATAGGAAAGGCACAAGAAACATAGGGAGAGTCACAACGGAAAATTTCAAGAAAAAATCCCCTTCTTTGGTAAAAAGTCTAAAAGACAAAGAAACAAAAGATGAAAGACACACCACTGGGTATAGTAGTCGTTTTCTTACATATGTGTGCAGTTTTCTGAGCGAGACAAACGATTTTTAGTAGTTTCATATTGCATTTCGTTTCATGTAGTGCACAGTTTGTACACACAATATGTGTATGTGAACGTGCTTATGCTCCATGCAAGAAGGAGAAAGCAAGAGAGGGAGATCCACAACCGACGAACAAACCATACAGCATCTTATCGTCGTCATCATCATCGTCACCATGCTCTTTCCCTTCTTTCAGTTTTATGGAGTAAATCGTGAGGGAAATAGTTCTCGCATTGTACATGTAAGTAAATGTGTGCTCTTCTCTCTGCTTTATATGATCTTCTGTGTGTGATCCGACTCTTGCACTAAATTATTCTATAATTGGGTGAAGGCCGAATCCTATAAGATTTTTGCCAGTAGCCGTATCCGGCAAGTCAAGCCAAAATCCAGTCCGGACTTGAACAGCTTAAATAAAGCAATCCAAATCTAAAATGTACACATTGTTTCAAGCCAGAGTTCACAATATAAAAAAGTCCACCGACAATAAGTTTTAACCACTTTACAAAGTAAGGAGAGAGCACCACATGAGGGAGGAAAGGAGAAGACTATATCATACTGGCTGTTTGACTCACTCAGCTTGCTACTTGCTACTGTGTTGGCGGTGCCCTGTTGTTAGTAAAGGCAGCAGTAATAGCATTGTGTGGAAGTATGTGCTATTTCAATCTGGCAACAAATACAATAATATGCACACATGCAATCATAATATGGCTTATTCCATTTCACTGCTTTTGGGAAAAACCTCATCTCTTCTCTCTCGCTCATTTCTCGGTCTGCCCTTTTATTTCCCTGACACGCTATGATGATGGTGATGCCATAGTAAGAAAATATACACACACGCGTATAGGTAACTAAATATATCCGTACAAAGGCCATATCACACACATAAATGATATCTAAAATAAACGTAGAAGTAAAAGAATATGAAATGGACCTTAGAAAATGAGGAGAAAAGTACTAAAAATGGTAAATTTTGTTACATCGGGGCCAAAAGAAGACGTGAAGAAAAGGAAAATAGCGCTGGAAGCTGAAAAGAGGGAAGGTCCATGCAAAGACGATTTTCAGTTACGTTTCTTCATTTTCATTTCCTTCGATGGTTCTATGAATGAAGTATCCTAACAGATGAATGGATGGAAGATTCGCGTACGTTGTTGTGGCACATACAAAAAAGTTAACGTTACACATTCATTTTGTTTTTCGGTGATTTCCTTTGGTGTTGCTGACACATACTATGATTCTAAAACAAGATACTGAAACCAGATCTGTTATATTATTGTAATATAAGGTTATACATATTCTTATAGGGTTATTTTAAAGTTTTTTTCTGGACTCCGACTCAGCGTCGGCTTGTTTGTAGCTCCCAACTCGTTATTTTTTTGTGCTTAGGTATTCTCATGAAATTTTCTTGATTTTTCTGAAAGCATTGTTGGCAGCTATTGTGCATGATGCATAATATCTTCCCCTATCTCCCGGTCTAAGTACATCTCCCTTGAAATAAGTAGCATTATTGCATTACAAATATGTTGTGTTTGAATAGGAACATGTAGGATGTTGTTTCTTGTGGTACTGTTTGGTGAGAAAAATAAGTATTATATGTACAAGCACAGTGAAAAGATATAGAAAAGCATGCTGGAGAAGCGTTTACTACTGCTAGAATGCATTCACTATTTTATGGCAGCACTTGGGGCTGGGATTTATAAATCTTAAAACGAATGTGAAATTTCTTTCCCTCTCCAGTTTCCTCTTTTGTGCTTTATCCTCTCTCTCTCACTATCTTTAAAATCGGTCCATGAAAGAAAAGTCAGTCTTAAGTATGTATGTACGGTGTCTGTGCATCTTTATACATGAATGTGCTGGTTTGAGAAAAAGAAAGATATCACGGCTGATATGTTGTAGGATAATAATAATATTTGGCCATGTATGTAGATATATGCTACTATATAAGGTTTACTACCATCACCTAACCCAGAGTCAGCAGTCTTCACAGAGGCATTTCACCAGACACGACCAGTGCCAATAATAAAATACCTAGATTTTTTCAAAGTCAAAAAAGTCAACCACCAAAACATCTCTATAATACATTGTCATGCAGCTTCTGATTATTTGTAAAGAAAGGATAGAAAGCGGCATAATTTTTGCTTTTATTGTATCTTTATATCCAAAAATTGTTTAAAAAGGCAAACGAAGCCACTAAATGTTATTTTAGTAGCGATATGGAAGAATTTTTTTAGCGTGAGCTGCATGTTTCATGCATCAATGTTGCACACATTGACCATTATTTTTTTATACAAAAGTTCATATTCTCAAATAATTTGTTGGTTAGATCTGCGCTTTCACCAATTTCTTTGGTAAAATTAAAACTTTATTTGACTTTGTATTTATATAAATCCGCCCTGGCAAAATACATAAAATGTATCAAATGCACAGTGTGTGTATCGCTGTATCTTCCAACCAGACAAAAAAGTGCAAGGATTGTCGGGAAAGTCTCATGAAAGAAGGAAGAAAAGTAGAGAAAGAATTTCCTTCCGTCCGTCCTCGATGTCATTTCTCATGGCTATTTTGCAAGGAGGCATATTGTTCCTCCTTTCTTTTTGAAAATGAGCTTAAACGGATGGATAAATGGAGAAAGCATGTATAAAGATATGTACTAAACTGTATATGAAGCTAGTTGTAAATTCTCGTGAGCTCCGACAGTTTTTCGAATTCCATGAAATAATAGTCATGTAGCAAAAAATTGTGCTAGCTAAGAAGGAGCATTCCTTCTAATGGGAAAAATATTTCTCGCATGGCGGCATTCTGTACTACTTTGTTCGAGTAATACTTTTAGTAGTCAACTAATACCAATATATATAGATATTTTTATACATAGGAAAATGCATGCATTCCGCCGTCCAAAACAAGCTGATAATAAAGAAATGAGGGGAAAGACGTACATAGCTTTTGTTATTTTTTGCAAAGAATAAAGCCAAGTCAATGTGAAGCAAGTAAGTGATATGTAATGCCTATTTATCCAAAAGAGGAGAAAAAACGGAATCATCATCAGAAGAAGAGTAGGAAAAAATAGCTGAAGAAGGAGTGTAGTGCTGATGCTATTTGTATAAATAGTAGCACCGCTTTTCTGCCTGCCGTCATGCATCAGGATATGGTTGTGGGATAACGATCCCTGTTTTATGACACTCTCTGACCATTTCATGGGCTGGCCACATAGAGAGAAAAAGGAAATGCATTAGAGGGAAACAAGAGGTCAGTCAGAGAGAAAAAGAAAAGCTTTGCTGTTTGTACGTTTGGGGGTAGAATAAGTGAAGTCAGGATGATGTTGATGATCAGTCAACCTTCTTTTTTTTGTTCAATGTTACCATCAGAATGTCGGACATAAACATTTTTTCCTTTCCTGGAGTACTTACTTAATAATGCTTGCAATTTTATGATGTGGTAGTAACAATCATAACAATAACCGGAGTGCACATTAGCTATAGGTACGGAATAAGCTTTTATATTTACGTACGTACGTGTATGGTAGTGTGGGTAAGCAGATTTTTAACCCTTTTGTTTGACTGTATCCACAGACAGAGTAGTTGATAAACCAGTGTATTATATATTGTATATGCCTATAAGCCAGTGTATTAAATAACAAAACAAAAAGGCAACAGAATTGTCGTAATAATAAAAACGGACTAGCTTTTGTGGGAGATCATCAAAATGAATTATTATTATTTGTAACGAGAGTAATGGTTAACGGTAAACCATACCAGCAGTCAGGATAGGATAAATGTATGAAGTTCATATCACGTGAAAGATTTTATCTATAGTATGTACACTCATAGAGTAATATTTATGATGGCATTCGTATACGTAAAATGTGTAGGCATATATCCTTCACTTGAAATGATAATAGTATGCACTGGCTCAAGAAGCGGAATGAGACATGTCCTTATGAAATTACACTGAACAGGATAAGTGAGGTGCACTTGAGTGAGAGGTGGAAATCATGGTAAGCAAGTGGAAAGAGCATCGGAGCAAAATAAATTTGTTTCCGTGTTTGTCTGTGAGCACAAGTTCACACTACACACCCAGAAGCCTTGCTTGCCATCACCACTACTGCCACCAAAGCTGATATATTCCCAGGTACACAGAAATGGTACATGATATGGACATAAATAAGGGTATACAATGTATATATGTCTGGGAAGGGAAGGGAGAAGGAAAGACGAGTGAATGAGAAAGTGATTGTGGTATAGGTTTAAGGAAAAGTAACTAACTGGGCGAAAGGAGTGAGGTGGAATGGTAAGTGAATAGAATAATATAAAAGAGAGAAAGAGAAGAGAGTCGACGATTACTTCTACTTATTCGGAAAGCAAATGTGCACACACTACAGCACAGGATAAACTGGAAAGTAGAAGATGAATAAAGAAGAAAGTGAAGAGGGAAAATATGGAAAAGGGAAAGGGAAGGAGAAAGAAAGACGCGTCAACACAAGCACGTTTACATGTACCTATGTTTGTATGTGTACAACTACACAGACACAAGAAGAATAGAAGGCAGGAGAGAAGAATCACCAGAAATAATCACTTTTCTTTCGGAAGGAACAGAGCGGTAAGTAAAAGGCTTCTACTCTCGTTAGGTAGGTTCCTGCCACAACTTTTCGTCACTTGTATACCCACACATACTTATGTATTTATAGGGTAAGCAGACATGTAGATGCTTATGTATTCCATATACATATTATTTACTCACGGAAATTTAGGTACCAGGAAAAGCAAACGAGAAGAAAAGCTGTTGAAGACAATGTGAGGGCGGCCAAACGAACCTAGAGAAAAGAGTTCTGTTCTGGTGAACACAGATATTCTTTCTCCATCCAGTCTTGTTTGTGCCAAAAGGCTTGTGTGTTTGCGGTGGTTTGGTTAGGTGTCCTCTCCTTTCCTCTTACAATCAGTCTTCTTCTCACAAAAACCAGCTCCCTTCCTTCGCTGCACTGCCACTCTAAAATAAGATGCACTAACAACAAACAAGCTCATTCAAAGAGAACAGAAGAGGCTGGACTGGGCCATGAAAGAGGCTGTTGTGGTGGGAAGTGTTGATGATAGTAACGTTGATGATGATATGATGATGGAGAGACAACCTATTACCTAACCTTAAGTAAGTAGAAATGTGAATACATTTCAGTGTATTATCTCGAAGAAAGTGAGAGGGCAAAAAAACGAATGTTGTACCTCATGTGTTCCTCCTTTGAAGAAGTTGAAAACAAAGGAATTAAGAAAATTCCACGTTATGGTCGCTAGGAATGTTGATTGCGCTTGAAAATAAAGCTATGCATCCTTTAAAGATTAAGTGTGCGGTAATGCACTTTAAAACAACCTTTTGCAAAGGAAAACAGTATATCTAAAAATGATTTATCCCCGTTTTTGGCAATTCTAATCTACTTGATTTTTCTCATGTATGAAAAGGTAAGGATTCATTTTTATAATGCCGAATGAGTTGTCAGATTTCAATGGAATTTAGAAAAAGATGGTGTAAGTTATGAGAATAAATCTTATTGTAATTTTGGTCATATGGATTATTCCCTGGTATCAAATCAAGGGGAGTATTTTAATGCCAATCTATGACATTCAATAACTAAATCGAAAACACGATGGAGTAGGTAAATACGTGATCTAAGTGATCTTTATATTCTCACCATATATACGCCACGTGTATATAAAAAAGAGAAAGCGATGTACGATATTTTCTCAAATAAATGAATTAATGAATGATTTAGGATATATTTGATAAGTGGCGATATGTGTAACTGGAAACATCTTTTAATGAATTCGAAATACATAGTGTAAAAAATTAGCCGGTTCCCGTTTATACAACAGCTTAACGAATCGATTATGTAAAAAGACATATGGGTAAAGAGTCAAGTGACTATAAATTTCCCTCGTCTGCTTGAAATTGGAGCCCTGTTATTAAGCTTGCTTCGAATCTCAACAAAAATTTCTGTGCAATAAAGAAGCTCATTATATACTGATAATCTTACATAACAACACGAACCCGTCTACCTAACAAGGCAGAATTGAGCCACTTAGCACTAGCACACACACAGATTATAGGATAAAGTTCCAAAGGAGAGAAAATAAGCTTATTTCGTGATGACCTCTCTCTTTTTCCTTACTCCTCAATTCTACTTTTCTCTTTCGTCGATTAAGCCTCTCGATTTGGTAGTCTTACCGAAAAAATACTGTGAGAGAAGAATACGTCCTCGTCAGCTCAATTCCCATCCGGATACAAATCAACATCAACACATTTTCCCAGGAAGGACTTACTTAACTAGCCAAGAATTCCCGGTGCTTTTCTTCAAGAGTGTCTGAACTCATCAGTACCACAAGAGATGATCGTAAAAGCAGCTTCCTGATTCTCCCTTTGCTGCTTTTCTTTCCAAGATCCCAACATGCTACTTATACAAACATACCAAGAAAATGTAGTACATATGAAATATGGAGGGACACGCTAATGTTGAATAGTATTAACATTCATACAGGCTATCCAGCAATTATTGTCATTTTGTGATATAGAAATCTCCACCTTCCTCATCTCACCATGTACACCATTCTCGCTTTATACAACATTCAGGAAGCTTGCATTAAGAAAAATGCTTGTATCATCATCATCACCTTATCATTTGACCCTATATCCCCTCAAAAAGCTTTGTTATATTTTTTGTCGACCAAATGTCGGCTAGTGGAGAGCTACAAAATGTCGGACCAGTGGAGTACAAGTGAACAGACGACTCAATTGAACCTTTCATAAATGGAATGTTTAAGCCAACGTTTCCATCATCGTCGCCATGAGTCAACCTAGAGAAACGAAAGGGAAAATGGCTATAAAATACAATGTTTCTCTTCTGTTCACAAAACAAAATGAGTTATGGTCGTTTCCCTATAATTCTATATGAAAATGCATCTTTCCTCCCCCTCTCATCTTCTCCCTCATAAGATTTATTCATATACCTACTATGAAAATGCATAAGAACATGAAATTGTATGTATGGTCAGTTCTCGAGTGTAAGATTACTGGCTCTGTAACAACGCCAATACCAACTAAAGTAAGTAGTATTTGTGTTCTCTCTTGTTTTCTGCTCTTCGAACCCACACAAACGAAAAAAAACAAAGAGAAAGAGTCGACTGAAAGCTCTATATAAGCACTTCTGATCACCTTATGCACTGTACTACATTTACAACAACAGAGTGTGTACTTGGTCTATATTATGGCTTGGCTGGGAAGTAGATGGCGATGGCGAGAGAGAAAGCTCGGAGGAGGGCTCCGCGTTTCACGAAGAATTATGGGAGTCATTACCAAGTTCTGTGTCGTCATGTCATGCTGTCGTGGTCCTCTCCTTTCTCTCCTCTTCTCTTCCCCCGTGGAAAGTGGAGCATTGAGCATTCCTTTTGTATAAAATGTGTAGTAGGTATGTACACAAAGTAATGCAAGCAAGCACCCACCATTTACCACCACACACCACCACCAAAAGCAGAATAATATGATAATAATAATATTTGTGAATGTATTTTTTTGCTATTGCAAAAACATATCCATTATATAAACCACTATGACTCTGCACTCTGGCGAACTTGTAAAATCCACAAGGATTTCATAAAGCTTTTTGTGTATCTGCGCGCATCTCCGTATAAGCCATAACCAAACCAGAGTAGTGTACAAAATCATAATAAGCTCTGTGTCCCCAGTTACTTCATTCGAAGTCAAACTGCTGCTGCTTTTTTCATCTTTTCTGTTTATCAGGCTGCGTCCTCCTCTTGCTTTGCTTTCATCCTTTCTAAAAAATACATTTGCTATAATATGTACATATCCATCTGTTACCCATGCCAAAAAATTTCCACTTTTTAATGTCTCAGTCGATTCGTGTACGCACTAACTTTTCTTCAATTATAATGTTAGTAATGCATATGTACTTACTGGTGGGTATACTTACAGTTTGTCTGCGAGAAAACATATTATCATGTTGTTTCTGTCGGGATAAAATGCAATTTATACGGACAGCGACGGATGCTCTAATGATGATGATAAGTCATGATGATTATATGGATTTCAATGGAGAAACATGCAATGGTAATCATGCCCACTTTTCGTCCTTTTTTTCTGTTTTTAGTATCTAGGTATATGCAATGAAATGCCTTGTGCACAGCTTTCAAATAAAAAACAGTTTTTAAGCTTTCACGAAATTACAATAAAATGACAAGGAACATTGTACCACTGCCATCCATCCTAGTACCACTATCTTGGGCTATTTTAGCAAACTAACTTATACTACTGGACATTTCTAAAAATACTTGTCTTGTGAAACTGGACACTACTCACACGTAGCACATGTGGGTGTACTCTTTGTACAGAGAATATAATTTCGCTAAAATGCTACATAAGAATAATGGCATTTAGCATGTGTGCTCTTCTAAAAGCAAGCTCTGCGGCGTATGTAGGATCACGATAGCTTTTGTTAAGGATGGGTTTTTTGAGGCGACGACGCGACCAAAACGTGTATGTTCATAGTTCATGTAGTGATCATTTTGAATGGCAAGTATTACCCAGGGTATTAAAAAACAGTGTTAGTGCTACGTACGGACAATAATGCACGTACGTGCATATATTTGAAAAGCATCATATTTTTTATACGCACGGGATCCGGACGTGCATGACAATCATGACAAAAAAGGCGATGATATTATAATGATGAGCATGTAATGGAAACTGATATTCTCCCTCGGGAACCTCTTTGACAGCTCAGGCAAACCTTAATTCGGGAATAGTAGCGTAATAAAATGCATGTGTAAAGAACAGCTGTGCATTTTTTCGGGGATGGATACCCGATGATTATGATGATGATGGATAAAAAATACAAATATTTGACGCGTCATATCAAAATATTTATTTCCCCTATAATCTTTTAGAAGAATGTACTACATTTCGTAGAACAATGTACTATTATGTGCTTGTGCCTTCAGCTTTTTAGGTAAGTCCATGAAATATTGTTGTGATGATGCCGTGCCATAGTATCTCAAGCATATCATCGCTACATGTAATCATATTGGAGAATAAAGGAAATAGTAAGCCAATGAAGTTTTCTGAATGGCCAATTACTTACCGGGTGACGTGATCTCCTCTGCTTTCTCCTGGACTGCTGTTACTGTTGAAGGGGTTGATGATGTACATCCTTCATCTCTTGCAGCCTTGGAGGATGACGACAACGTCAGAGGGGGAGTCGCAACATGAAGGGTCGTATTACTAGCATTACTGGAAGTAATAATGCTTCCAGCACTCCTACTCCTTTCCAGAAGGGCTGGTTTACTGGATGCCACTGTGGTAGTTGTTCCTGTTGATGTAGCTCCTGTTGTTACTGATGCCTTGGATTGTGATCCTGTTACAAGTGTAGTTACAGTTACAGTCTGATGAGATAGTGGTGGTGGTTGTTGTGGCGCTTGTACAACCACGGTTGGAGGTGGACATTGTGTTCCCGTTGATGGTGGTTGCTGTTGTTGTTGTTGTACAACCAGTTTCGGTGCTTGCTGCTGCGATGATGCTGCCGCTACTGCTGCTACCGCCTCTATAAGTCCAGACGTTACAGCGGCCCTTGTAACTGTGGCTATTGATGTCGAGTCCAGAAGACTAAGGCAAGACATTCGACTGTCCTCTTTGTCATTCTTCTCTTGAGCCTCTCCTCTTGGTGCTCGTGTGTCATTTTTAATACCGACACTGCTCCCAGAACAAGATATAGAGGAAGCGGGGATGATGATCGCGGTAATGTCCATTGTGTGCACAATAATACTACTCTCACATGAGAAGATGTGAAGGGAATAAAAACCTTTTTTCTCTCTCTTTCCCTTTCTTTCTATCCCCCTCTCTGGTTAAATAGGCTAAAGTAAATGGTAGTGGAAATGGATATATATCTGTCTATCTTTCCATGAAACATGTTATTTCAGTGTACACTATTGCCTGTGTACATTCACATTCGTCGTCGCGACACTTTGGCGAGGAGAGGAGAACATGGCTAAAGTAAAGTGGCTTCACAATTAACTTTCACCGGATCACTTCCATTTTCTCTTTTTGTAGAGAACAAGGAGAGAAACAACTAGAAAGAATGAAAAAGACAAAGAGCGCCCATTCCTTACGTTGTCAACATCAAGACCAATAATGGACCGTTTTTCGTTG
Organism: Coecobrya sp. COE2; assembly: GCA_027743765.1. NCBI lineage: Eukaryota > Metazoa > Arthropoda > Collembola > Entomobryomorpha > Entomobryidae > Coecobrya > Coecobrya sp. COE2. Next base: position 73,021 of record JAHZMV010001586.1, read on the forward strand.
CTACATTGCACATCCACCACCACCGCCAACCAACTAAAAACTTCTTGTTTCTTCTTTGGAATGGAATATTATCTTTTTTACAGCACAAAAAAAAGTCAGCGACAACTAAGAAAATGGGAAAATTTCATTGTTTTGACTTGCACTTTCTTGCAGTTTTTTGTTCAATCTTTATAGTTTCATTCCGAGAGGGAGAAAGTAGAGAGAGGAGACCAGTCACGCTATTTTTTCTAAAGTATCTCTTTATCTTTTCTTGTTGTCTAATGGCCTTATTAAAATTACTTGGATGAACCCCGCGCGTAATTCCTAAAACAACTACAAACTCGGATTTTCTTCGTCTTTCGGGGGCGTTGGGTATATTATGCAGTAAGAAAGATCTCGTTTTATGGTTTTTAAAGGGATCATCAGAGAACACAGAAGAGCAATTTTATGATTATTACTATTACACATCTAATTATTTAATTGTTACGGCGGCCATTCATTACTATAATGGTAAATTCTATTATTGTAAAGCTACGATTATAATTAGAACACGAAGTTGATAAATGCGTCTACAGGTAAACTCTAACAGACTTTTTTTTTGACTTGATGATGATTGTACAGGAGCAATTACAATGCGCGGTTAAAGAATTGAAGCTATTTAAATTTTACAGGAAAATTGCAATTTATGTAAGTATAATTTTTTTAAACTATATGCTATTTTGATTGTTTTGATGATTGACTAACTGCACGAAAGACTGAAATGTTTTTTGGTATTTTTTGTTTCATATTATTCATTTACGTCCTATTTTCTTCTAATTGCGTTGTTTTCTTTGAGCATTATTATCAGTGGTTGTTAGTTTTCTTCCTGGTTTAATTTTTCTTCTTAATCCAGTTGTCTTGATTCGATTCACGTTTTTCTTAAATAGGGTATGTAATTAGATGATTATATAGCCCTGAGAGTATCAATGAACATGATTCATTTATACTCTCAGATATAGCCTTTTAAATGTTCAAATTAACTCAACCGGTAATTTGAGTTGGCTTATCCTTGAACAAATACATATGCAAATATGCACGGTATCACTTGACCTCCAGTGTTTCTCTCGTGTGCATGTAATACTTTTTAGGGAAAGTAGTGAAAGGGCTACTGAATTTCTTCTTGACGATATACAAATGGAATGAATCAACAATCAATGTAAATAATACTATATAGGTAAAAGTTATAAGGACTATATAATAATATGTAGATATAGTAGGTACAGATTGGGAAAATGGAATTGGGTTCTGATTTCGTTACTTTTTTTCGTCTATGCTTTTTCTGTTTCTACATAAGCCTTGAACGCTATATGGTAGAGTAATGGAGTGTCTTTCGTTTCTGGTTTTTCGTTGTCGAACGAATAATACATTTTTCGTAAAAGGGTGAACGTTGTGCTTTTAGTTCTTTAAACGGTCCTCCCCAACAGGAAATTCCACATAGAACTCTGTAATTAAGATATAAAAACAAGATCAGATTATGACAATTGAAGTCGGCGTATATATTCTGTTATCAGTAAAAAGTAAAAAAAGGAACTGAATGGCAGCTATTTAAAGTATTGTTGTATAGCGTGAGAAAAGGCATTTTACATTTTTTTCGTTCCCCTTTCCCCCTTTCCTCAATTTCTTGTCAGAAGAAAGTAGATTGTATTACAAGCCACATTGAAGTGACGTCTCTCACGAGAAGGGAGAGAAAAGAGCAAAAAGTGGTACATTCAACATTCGTCAAGTCTTCATATTCAAAATGCTTCCGTCGAATTACGACAATATCATACAATGCCATTGGAACGGTAGTAGTGGGAGTAGACTTCCCAACTATTGTGGTTGATATATAGTATACATGCATATAAGTATAAGCTTGCAAAATGCAAATCACATGTGAAATCAAATACTGCCTGATTCGATTATGGAAATTCAATATACACACGAGGAAGAAAAAGTTATAAAAATCCATTGAGCCACTTGTGTGTATGTGTTGATATTTTTAGATTGTTACATGTACAGTACACCAAGTAGTCCTAAAAACCAAACTAGGTAATGCATATCGCATCCATGATATTATTATGCGTGCCATAATACTTTTTTCAAGTACTAAACGGTTAATGGTAAAAAAATATATTCATACGGAACGTATAGATTTTCTGTCTGTGTAAAAGTATTTTGCACCAACACTCATGAATAAAATAGGTAGAGATATTTTTATGTCGTCAGTTGAAGTAAGAAGTGTTATTAAACATGGGGTTGCATGCATGTCGCGTGAATTTACGACAGCTGATTGTCATCTAGATATCATACGTTATATTTTATACACACATTTCTCTCTCTATACCATTCTCCTTTCTCCATTTCACTCTATTTTCTCCACATTCAACATTTTCCCTTCCTATTGAATCCTCACGTTGTCCCTCCAAGGAAGCTCGAGTAAAAATCCTATGAAAAAGCTTCTCAACTCTAAGCTTGCATTGGGTTTTACTAGATACATGTGTATACTTCATTGTTTGGTATGGCATGAACATGAACACTGAATGAACTGACCAGGCACGTCCTTTCTCCTCCTTTTCATCAAAATAAACGAATAATAAAAAATGGACAGCACCCCATGTGGGGATATTTTTCAACTTATAATAACACCACTAGGAAATGAGTATCTAATATTGATTATATATTTCATTGAATGAGATACTCTTATCGGGTATCCATTTGGTGATGACGGGCATTTTCATTCTGACCAGACACGTCTCCGAGTGAGCCTCCTACAAATTCATTATGTTATGATTTTTGTAATACCTAATTATTTGGCTGGGGAGAGTTTAATTTTTTTCAGATAGCCATAATAATATGAATATTATGTACAAAAACAATCGTGAATATTTTTGTATAGATTTTTACTTTGCCCGCCCATTTTAACTACAACTAGGAGAATTATGCCAAACAACATCAGGAAACAAGGAAAGGGTTGTCCAGAGACTGACAGATCAAATAGAAAATACACACTACATAGGTTCATAGTAGACCAATGTTCTTCAGTTCGGCTTTAAAGGAAATTACAGGGGTCATGGAGTATGTTATTAAAAGATAAATGCCGACTTTTCTTTATTTTTTTCTTTCTTGTTCTTCAACGACATAAAAAGCAAGAATGTTGTAGTTTTGTCCATATAAAAGAAAATAGGAACAGTCATTCCATTATTACTAATCCTCATAAAAGGGAATTATGAACAGATTATGCAAGTCTTAAAATGTAGCTTTTTTCGTCATTCCGCGTTTGCTTTCTGCTTCTTTCCCTCCCTCTCAGTCAGCTTTTATAGCTTTTTCCAACTGACAAAGCTCAAATCATCATCATTTTCCTCATCCACTATCGTAAAAACATGTTAATATTATTGTTGGAAGGAAAGCGAATACATTCTTACAAGATGACGAGATTTCTGTGTTTTTTCTGTTTCGTGCCTCCCACCCAGTTTCCCTGCTTTAAACTTAAACTGTACATGCTCATATTACTACTATTATTATTTCATGATGTATATGCATCACAACGGCAAATAAATACACAAATTATGAGCTCCCTTTCTCTCTGAAAACTGTCCATAATACAAAAAGACAATACTAGTAGATAAAAGCATCTATCTTGGATTGCCCTACTATTCACTTGGCACATGTTCAGCAAAAGATCTCCCGGAGAAAGAAACATTTTCCTTTTGCAAATGTAACACAAAAAAACTGTCTGTATTTAATACGAAATATAGGCAATTTTTACAGTCTGTGAGTATCCAACTGAACACGTAAAGCCTCGATATTTCATCCCATATATAAGCATTTCAACGAAATAAGACAACCTTTTCCTTTTAAAATAACAACAAAATGAGAAAGTAGAATATGTATTAAGTATGGCATCGCCACCACTGGTTCTACTAAACATGCATCATGATGTGTGCATTCATTTTTTTCCAATGGATGGAAATGGAATGATGATGATGATGAGCTAAAAATGTTTATATAAAGCAAACCAGAAAAAAAGAACAAAGAAGAATGGGAACACGGCAAACAATAAGAGATAGAAAAGTGAGTGAGTCTGTGTATGTGAAAGCGAAAAAAAAGAGTGCACAGATTGTGTGTATGTGTGTGGGAGATGTGATAAGTATGCAAGGAAGCAGAGGAGAGAAGAAGAAGAAGAGGAGGATGGAGCACTTATTCTGCTTTCCAGTCAAGATTGAGGATAACTAGGCGATGGCAATATTATAGTGGCGCGATGTAGCTAGTGAATACTTTATGTACTACTTTTCTCCCTCTTCCACTCACTCCAACATTTTTCTTTTCTTTTTCCAATTTCTTTGAAAGTTACATCTTCCTTATGTAAAGCATAATAAACGTTGTTGCCAACTTACAAGGGAAAGCGACTTCACCACCACTACCACCACCATCATTGTATACCTATATTACATGTGTGTGTGCCTTAGAAATACAAAGTGAAAGGAAAACTATGATTCGTCCTAGTGGTCTGGTCTCGTTGGTTGGTAGTGGTGGCGAACGATAATATGAAATAGTGCCTGGATGCATGCATACTTACATAATACCCCTACAAGCTGTATACACGTATACTTAGGCATACATGTGTAAATACATTTACGTGTGTGTATTTGCTTTTCTGTGTCTTAAAACAGGAACTTCTGGAAAAAAAGGAGAGAGAGAGAAAGAAAGAGAAAACGACATGAATCGAGCAGAGCGACCAAAAATATAAAAAAGAAGTGCACTTTGCTTTTTCTTTTTTTTCTGTCTTTCTCTTTTCTTTCGCTCTCTCCCCTTTTTTCGCACATCACTAATATAAAATTCTTGAGCCAATAAATCAAGTATTAGATTCACGTTTGATACAAGTCTCCACGGGAGTGGTTTTCTTCAGACTCACATCCTGCCGGCTATCTGTTTCTTAAATCTTTAAGCATGAGCGCTAATTTAGATTTGTAGCAAGAAGAGTAGGACTACTAGTGTGGTACAACTGTTACTACTACTCTTATTTCTCTGCTTTTTTATTTCTTCAGGTTCCTGTTCATTTTTTTGCTCCTGACTGTAAGTGCAGGGTATACACAGGTTAAGTACGTATGGATATGTATGTTCGTATATAATCAACACCATCAAAGCCACCATCTGGTTCCTTCTTATAATCTTATTCCCACCTAGAAAAAATTAAAAAGTATACAAAAGAGAAGAGTAGTGGCCGCGAGATAAAAAAAATATTATTGCTGTATGTACACTACTACCCATATTATGAAATCCAGTGAGCTTTTCCTTCACAATTTTCACTACAACTTTATAGTCCGGTGCATATAAACTCGGAGAAGACAACTAAAGAAAAATTTAGAATGAGAAAGCCAAAGGAAGGATGAGCATATCCGAGTGGACGGTATGAGGCTGTACAAATGGACTTGCACAAATATGCCTTCACGGCGATGATCCTGTTAAATTGGGAAAGGCCATTTTTTGTCCGTATAAAGTCTTTTACACGAGCGTATAACTAGGTGGCCACCTTCCTGTTTAGTGGTCTTGATCCTCATTACTTTTTATCTCCTTTTTCTCGTCCTGCTCTCTCAAGAAAAAAGTCTCAAGCCGCTGGAATGTAAATAGCCTGAATATGTAGCCACTCACCACTCACTCACTCAGATGTGGCCACTTTTTTATATCACAAGATATCGTCATGTATCGCACAAAAGTACCTGTACATCTACCTTTATATACTAGTTCCATAGTGAGAAAGGACTTTCTTAGCCGAATAAAAAGACAAGAACCATATTTTCTACGTTGTTTCATTTTTTTGCAATCCTCTTTCTCTTCCTAACAGCCAACAGCTTAGTAGTGGTTTCAATGCAAAGCAGAAAGTAGATATGAAAAAAAAAACAAAAAAAAAACATTTGGAAAGCCGTGGAATAAAATTTACCGAAAAATGGTTTGTTAAGTATCCATCCATTCACGAATAGCCATTCACAAAAAAGTCAAGTAGAGGAAAGCGTTATTTAGATGTTGGAATAGGATACGTAGTAGTCAGCTAAACAGATGTATATGTGAGTCAACACAAAACTGATGAATGAATAGATGAAGGAGAGGCTGTACACAAGGAGAAAAATGTGGATGCAAGGCCATCTCTTCCTTCTTGTCGTCTTTAACTTTCTGCGTGATTTTTACGTTACCTTTTCTTGAGATGTGTATACAAATATATGTGGTGGGTACATTTTAAATGACTCGGTATGTGAGAATGTTCATGAACTGAAAGTAGAGTCCCCAATGGCAGAGAGGAAAAAAGCGAGACGGCCACTGCTCTTACTGGTAGTAGTAATATTTTTTTGCTTTCGTATACAAAATAAGTACCTACACCAGTATATAACTCCAACATCACCAACCTATCTTTACGTATGTATATAATGTGTGGAAAGTACAAGGCTTCTTACGTGCTTATCCACTTAATTCGCATTCACGTACGTATTACACAGTAATGGTCCATATGTGGTCAAAAAAGTCGAAATACCATTTCCCCTGAGGTGACACTGAAATGTCTGCCTTTTGGTTAAGTGCTTTCAAAGTGGAAGAGAGAGAGAGAGAGAGAGAAAAGACGAGAGCTAGCAAAAATGTGTACGGAAGAAAGGGAAAAGGTGAAAGTCGCCAATACCAAAAGAAGGGTAAAAGAAGAACCCTAAACATGAAGAAGGGAAAGGCTTTTGTCAATAAAAGTATGCATGAGTATAAATTTATATACAGAAGATACAGTGTACATGTGTGTTTGTGTTAGCCGTAATGTGTAAGCATGTACATCATCGGTAGAAATTTGTTCCATCTTGTATGCTTCATGTTTTGGAATACCAAGAAGAATTATAGGTTTGTACACATGTAATATGTCTTTCTGTGACGTAAGATAACTATGTACATATACTTGTACGGATAAAGAATCAAAACATGCATACTTCGAGTAAGGTGGGCGAGATAAGTAAATTGTTGGAAGCAAAAGAGAAAGAGACTTTAAAGGCTATAATAATACATAAATCGGTTTATCTGACAATGAATAGAAATATGATAACACATAGGTATATAGATAAAAACCAGAAGGAAGAAGAGAAAGCAAACTGGAGAAAATCAGAAAGGAATCATAAATCACAAATCATCGGTCAGCAAAAACTCGCGAGTAAAAAATCAGACCAATAAGAAGAATAAGACGATTTCTCTTTTCTTCTCTAAACAACTCACTGAATACCAATAATATGGACAAGAAGTGAATTACCTTCTTCGCCTTACTCTGCTTGCATGCCTACTTGTAGTAGGTACAAAATACCCTGGGAGTAAAGTAGACGAAGAAGAAGAAGAAAGACCAGAGAGTACCCAACCGGCATGCCATCATATTGTATGACCACCACCATCACCAACAGAAGATTATATATTTATAACGGTTCATTGTACAAACTCAGAGGGACTCTTCTTTTCTCTTTCTATCAATGTCCGTCTACATCTCCAATCTCCACTCTCTCTCTGTGTGAGTGTGAGTCTGTGAGTGTCCTATATATTTATATGTGATGGTGCCGTATTTGTAGTGGTGCTCCTTTTTACCCTTCTTTTTTGAATGAAATAAAGCAGAGGAATTCACTCACAGTTATGGACAAGAATAATGATTTTGGATGAGAATAGCACATTTTACAGCTAAAGAGACACATATTTCTCCCAGTGCAATAAGTATATTATTATTAGATAGGTACATGGGTACGTATACATATACAACTTACACACTTTCTCTACAATAAGTACATTTTGTACATTGGTGTTCTTTTCAAATAAAAAATGTGAAAGTCATCTTGTGAGATTTCTCCTAGAACGAAAGAAATGTTAGCATGTACCAGCGCACACACCACCACCCATCGCTCCTTGTTACACAAGGCCAAGTGGATATAAGAAATTCTTTAGAGCTTTTGGCTTCGTTTCCGTTGATCTTGGTCCAAAATCAAGTCGTTTCTATCTACGTATTTATGTACACTGTTGTACACAATGTACACACACTATAATATTTTCATCGATTCGATTGCATTATATTGCAAGTTGTAATAATGATAATAATAGTAGCGAAAACGAACAGGAGGCACCCAGAAACATGCATACTGGAGAAATGGGGTAACGTTTTCCGTAACTGGAAAAGACCAAGATATACACCCATTCCTCCCAATAAATTGCCCCCTTTTTTTCCTACATGATATTTTACATTGAAAAGAGTTAAACCGCCTGCGTTTGTAAAAACACTTCTCTTTTGTTTTCAAATGTTTCCCTCTAATCCTTAGAAGGGAACGTACTTGTTTTTGTAGCTTGATTTCACCATAATCATTTTTGTCGTGATCGTAATCACCGTCGTCATTCTCATCATCAGTGACAAAAATTGAGGAGGAAGGGTGAAAACAAAATGCTGGTCTTTCTTTTTTTCATTTCTTTTCTTTTTCGAAAGAGAAAAAAATAAGAAGGTGAGCAAGAATACCTCATAAAAAAGAAACGCCACTTTAATGAGACGATCGGAAAGGCGTAAGCAATATTTCCAACATTCTCCACGCGACGTGATCTCACTCTTCCCGTTGAAAAAACGATAGTAGCAGCAATAATACATATCATTATTACCGGTCGTCAGCATCAGCAACATAAGACATCTCCACACTTTCATTTTTTTGTATTTTTTCTCCCTTATGTATACTCTTCCCTATTCTCAGATTCTCAAACCGTTCTGCTTGTAATAAAAAGTATACTTGAGGAATCATGCACATTTTTCAACAGAGAGAGAGAGAGAGAGGACAGCATTTTCGTTGTTTCAGCGAAGCTGTTTCCTCTTCCTTTTTTCTTTCTTTCACACGTCCTTATACTTTCATCGTCATCATCATCGTTACATTCATAACCTTCTTTTTTTTCTTCCAGACTATTGACGTCATATTCATATATAATGTGTATGTGGTCTGATATGTGGAGTATTACTTTGTAAGTAAGAGAGATTATATCAAAAGTTCTATGTATGTAGTTTGTAGTATCGTATTTTTATGTAAGTGTGTGTTATGTGTTGTCATAAATGACCAGTGTGTCTTTCAAAACTAGACTAGACTCCTCACTTGACGCAAATAAAATTGTACACATTCTTTCAATTCAGTAGTTTTGAATCAACATTATTTACAACCTATAAATCTAGACTAATTCTTTATGTGACCTTATCTTTTAAACTGTAATAAAAGTATATCCTCCGCCAAACTACTTTTGAACGCACAAGAAATAATAATACACGAATGTATGTATACAATATGTATCAGAAAAATGAATAAAAGAAAAATTAGTACATTCTTTATAGAATAATATGTATATTGATACTTATTTATATAAGATTTATATTCCCTAGCCAAGCCAAGTAGGCAATTTGAGTAGAGCAGGATAAAAAGGAGAAGAATACTAAGAGAAATAAGAGAAGGATCTCCATTCATCTCGCTCCACTTATAGTAAAACTTATAATGCATACAACAGCCTTTGATGCTATTCCAAGGATCAACTTGTAGTTACTTTTTTTACTCTCCAACAAGTACAATAATAGATTTTTTATGTACATATCCTTAAACTTAAAAAAACCCAAGAACTTAGATAAGTACCGCTTGTCATATTTATCATAAATGGGAATAGCGGGAGAGTAATAGTAATGTAGTTATGCGCTTCTCTTTCACTCATTTGACTTCATTTTAACGAACGGAGGTACAAAAAACATGCATTGTCTGCGTCGTGTTGTCAGTGACGAGATGCATAATGGAATGAATGGTAGCTTAGCATGAAATGCATAATATGATATTAGCAATGTTAATCCAACAAAATGACACTTCTCCTAACTCACGCTTTCACTCGAGTTAATGACTCTTGACGTGCCTGTAATGTCAACCGAATAAGTGCAGATTAAACCTTGTGACTGACATATACTGAGTATCCTGTTTAAGTTTATATTTATGCATATACTAAATATTGTCAAAATATACTTTGGTAAGTACGTCAGCATATTTGTTAAAACTATATGCATACAAGATTAATATAAATTCGAATCTAACTTAATTCCTTGCTTTATTTTTTGCTAATGAGCATTTTTATACAAGATTCCTTATTGTTATTAGTAAATGTATTGTTTTAAATGACATTTAAACTTGCTTTAGATAAAAAAACACTTTGAATAAAAATATACTTACAACGAGCGGAAAAGTTTTCAGGGTGATATGATTTAAATCTGTTAAACCTTCTGTTCATGACTGGCATGTTTAAAAAAATAAAAATATAATACACACTATAATAGTCTGCACATCTACAAAGTAAATCCTGTCAACAGAAAAGGGACACGCCGTGGCGGTAGAAAGGACTAGATCTCTTGAGCAAATAAACGTCAAATTGTTAACAGCAAATTGGCAGTCGTAGCCAAAACTGACGAAGGGAATAGGAAGGGAATAATGTGAAGAGGAAGAATAGTGAAGCGGAGAAAATAGAGAGCAAAAAATGGGTGTTCAATATTTGTCTACTTGTGCATACTTCCTTCTCTCTCTCTCTGGAAAAAATAATAAAATGGGGCAAATAGAAAGCTGGTCAGCTTTGTGCCTGATTGTGCAAGTAGCCCTTCCAAGTTTGTTTTGTTGTCTGCACCGAAAGATGCTGTCTGTTGGCTATGATTGTGAAGGATACATATAATAAAAGAGGAAATGGGAAGTTATAGAATTGCATAATACCCTTTAGTTCTTTATTATGTGACACAAAAGTATGCAGTGGTACATATATGATAAAGCTGCTTGCAGGAGAGTGGAAGACAGACAAGAATTTTTATGGGAATAATTGCGAAACGTAAAGACACAGAAAATCATTTCAAGTTATTGTTACCTCTGTTTTATTATTGGAAGTTGATGCTTACAGGCCTAACAGTGCAATTACGACTGATACGATGATGTGATGACACCGAGATAGCTTCTCTTGCCTTATTTGTTTCTTGTGCTCAATATGGCTACCACAGGACGTAAAAATTGCAATTTACAAGCGTTCATGGACAATTAATATGGCTCTTCTAGCTGTTTCAAATGTTTTTATGTACCTGTAGAGATTATAACGAATTCTAGAGAATGAGGCACTAAATAGCTAGCCAGCAGCACTTGCCATTTCTTTATTGCTTCAGGCCATCTCAAAGTTCTAATTCTATTACAGCTATTATTGCAAGCGTTACTTTAGCATGCTTCGGTGCTTTTTGCTGCGATACTTGCGTCATTCACAGACTCCTCCTCGAGACAATATTATTTTGCAAAATCTGGAAAGTTGCCTGGCCCATGTCAGGAGTGAGTTCTCTTTTCCTACCGAACTGTCCGAATAGGATTCATATAATGGCTTGTGTTGTCCGGAAAGAAAAACGTGAATATAAAACAGAACATTTTCTTAAATAGCCATATATATATTTGAAATCTTGAGTTGACTCTGACAATTAGTTGTTCTATCAATTCCTCAAAGGAAAACTACTCTATTTAGACTATCTGTGTGTGATTCATTAATTAGTTTGTATTGTCCTATCAATATAAGAATTATCCATCCCATGCATGACTAGATTCAACAAAAAGCGTGAGTTGTATACATGTGCATAATATAACATAAATGCATATACCCCATACATTCTACGTTTTAGTTTTTCCTACTTTCTTTCACCAACTTGGCCCCATGCTAATCACCATAAGTCCACCAGAAGTCACTTGGACCTTGAATAAATATGAAGGGATCACAACTGTTATTATAGTAAGTTGAGTAAGCACTTCATGTGTTTGTACGTGCGCTTGTCCAACTCAACACTTTTCCTCTTTCCATTTTAACTTCCACACACACATTTGCTCCATCCCATCCGTCCTCCACAACAACTGCTCTCACTTTTTTTTATATATTTTACAATTCCTCTTGGGACAGGAAAGATCAGAAATTCTTGTGATGTTCTCATCGCCGTCGTCTTTCCTTTAAAATAAGATCTCATGCCGTGTACTTTCATGGAATAATCCAACCAGCCATCCACCAACGCAGACTATCATATTACTTGGTGCGGTGCTAGTAGCTAGGTATTCTCACATGTTCATAATAATATTCCGAATAATATTATAGAATGGATCTACAAAAATTGTCTACCAAAAAAAGTTTTCATTTTTTTCATAAAAGCCATTGCATTTTTTTGTCCTCAAGCTTTTCTCCATTCAAGGCCCCTTATTTACTCAAGATAAAAAATAACTACACAACATGTATCCGTTTTTCCGTGTTTGCAATGAGTAGTCGAGGAGAAAAGGTTCATTGTATGCTTTTTGGTCTATTTTTGATACTTTTTTGTACTCCTTCCTCTCTTCACTCTATGCATATTGATGATGATATTATGGATACTTGTGCATTTATTATGGTTTTAAGAGCGAGTGTTGTTTGATGTTTTTTAGTTGATGTGCCTGTTATTTGCGCAGTCATACACTGATACCTAAATTAAATCTGCCTGTGCAGTACATACAAACCATCTCTCCCATCTACTTATTTCAATGTAGCTGTATAAAAACCAGAAGGAAAAAACTAATAAAAATAAAAAACAGTTGCGGGGAAATAATGAGTCCCATTTGAAATTGTTTATGTAAGTATCCTTTTTTTCTGGAGAATGGGAGCAATAGAGTCGACTTTTTCTCCAGTATAAAACTTCAACTTAACGAGCTAAAAGTTTTCAAGATTACGAATAAAAATGTAAAGAATGGCAATTTTCTAATCGAGCTTGAGAGGAGAGAGAGAGAGAGAGAGAAAGTGTTGTGGCGACGGTGGTGGTGCTGGGTATTTTGCATAGTCACAAGAAGCTTATATGAACCTCTCCTGTACTACTGCCAATGCAATGTGTACAAACACCAGTTCAAGTAGTAGACGATGGGAAGATGCAATAAAGTTTTGGAAAATGACAGGCCATCGTATGCGATCCCTTAATATGGTAGTTCAAAAGCAGGGAAGACGATTCTATTGTAAACAGCACAACAACGCCAAAAAAATGTTAAATACATTAGAAAAGGAATATATTCTACTTCTCCACACTCTGAAGGGCTATACCAAGTTAAAACAGTAAAAAAGTCTTGTGGAAAACAAACACATGAATTGGTTTCCTTCTTCCTTTTTTTTCTTGGAAAGCACTTAATACTAGTATCTCCTCTAATCTTGTTTGGTGTGTGTGTGTGCAGCTAAAAAGGAATGAAAAGTGTACATTTGATGATGAAACAAAAGTTTTGTTTCAAATATAATTGTATGAATTGAGGATGGAAGGAAGGAAGTAACGGGACATGAGTGGATGTTATTGTGCGGGGACTACAGGCAGTGTGGCAATCGCTGTAAAAGTACAGTACTTTAGTACTTGCTGCTACAAGATTGAAATAAAAAAAGTACGTATTGTACGGAAAGAAGCAACATTTTTTAGAGGAGAAGACAGAGAGAATACAAAAGTTTAATGGAATGATGGAATGAGAAATTACGAAGGAGTTGTAAGTATATACACAGACTAGGTAAAACTGTAGAGGAACATATCGAGAGACAAACATCCTCGTTCTGAAATCACCACACGACACCAGCACACAATCCAATAGAAATGTATTGTATTCCAAGATAACTTACTTGCGAATTCCAAAAATAAAATCTTTGTATTTATTGACAAAATTGTAAAATAAATAGCAAATTGTCTTATGAAAAGCGAGTCTTCATTTATGACAGCTACAATACAACCAGTGCCTCATTTTGCATAGGAAAGGAAGAATGAGGAATAAAATAAGTAGCTTGACAGTTGATAAGAAAATTGTCTCTTCCAGTACGCACGCATTTTTCAGTAGGAATAAAGGATTGCGTCGGATTGTAATGAATGAAGTATATAGGCCAATTTTTACCTCATATTAGAAACTGTAAACAGTTCTTAAAATTTTGAGAAATCTCAAAGGTCAATCTCATTATATTTAATTATATAAAAAAATTAACATGCTTTCTTTAATATATGACCATGAAGAACGGGTGACCTTTGCGAACAGCCTTATTCCAGCGATATAATATGTTAACCAAGCCCGTTCATGAAAGTGGTTCCTAATTACTTGGGTTCTTTTGCATTTGAAAGCCAAAAGGTTGTGGAATAGCATTTACAAACAATTTATGATACCTAACAATTTGCTGTTTGATGCGTGTTTTGCGAAAATTCAAATTGTCATCCATGAACGGAAAGCAATTAAGGAAAGTAGCACGCTGTAGCAAGTCGTTAGCTGCTGTCCATGTCTACTGTCACAAAATGTAGTTGTCAGCAAGGTGAAATTATGAAAGATGCCATAAAGCCAACAAGATTGATTGGATACCATCAGTGACGTATGATTGATGGGCAACAGGTATCTATCAAGGCCCTTAGCATAGAGTTGATTGCTACCTAATGATCGTATGCACATAAAAATCACATAACAGAGAAAGGAGAAAACTTGATTGACTCACCTTTAATTAAATACTATTGAAAGAACTTGAGAAGCTTTTAGTACATTAGTTGACAGTTAAACATTTATTTTGTGTATTTACATGTTATATTCTTCAAGAGTAAATTGTGAGCAAAGCGGTGTAAATTTTAAGGAACTGACTGAGTGAAAGCACCACGTCATCGCTTTCACCTCCTCCTCCTATGATTAACTTTTACTCTCCCACACAACTTGGTTTTACAAACGGAAACAAGTCCGTTTTCAGAAAAGAGGATAATGACGTTAATGTTTATTAATGTTTTTAACAACTAATGATATTTTATAGCACTGCGTTATCGACTACACGAAATATAGCAAAGTTGAGAAGGACGGTTAAATATATACATTGAGACTTTTGTCAAACTGACTACAATTACGTGTAACAAGAAAAAATCAGAGTTTTGCCTAAAAATATGTTATCCTTCACAAACCAAACGCTTTCACTATTCAAGCATGAGAAACACTAATGCGATTTGTTAGGCCTACAAAACTGCTAGAGCTACTTGTGTACATTAAGTACAAATGTCAAAATTCATAAGTAAATGTCACTTTAGAGTAATAAAGCACGACACAAAATATGAGAAAATGTGTAGTTCGTTGATTAGTTGAAAAAAGCTAGCACATGCACTGCTCAAGCTGTATATGTAGTCAAAATAGTGCACATTGCATAACGGAGAAAGTGCCCGTTTCTAGCAGATGTAGGGTTTCTTGCTTTCCAGGAAGCCCGCGACGAGCTCTCCTTCCTCTCACATGGCCCACATGAACATGTTCTGCCTTATCCTCGCTGTTGCTTTCTCCCTGCTTCTTGTTCCATTCCATGTTATCCAATTGTGGAATATGCATTTCCCCGTTTTAAACGGAGGCCAAAATGTTTATGTGTGGCAAATGTAGCCTTTTGTGATTTAATAATATTTAAATATTGTTAGCCCAGTTCAATAAGCACGAGGATGAATGAGAAAAGTGAAAGAGAATATAATATAGCTTGTGGAGAATTATAGCATTCAATGCTTTGGCTTTTATTGTAACACACATTTAAACACCCTCATGTTATATTTTACTTGCTAATCTTCACCTGTTTCTTATCAGTTTCATAATAATATTGATGGCTAACACGTAGGCACGCATCCACTGAAAGATAAATGCATCCTGTTCTGATGATAACATCATATAATTGTTTATCGTTAGTATATAATAAATTACTTCACTAAATGTATATATATAACCACAACTGATATTATCAATGTTGTAGGTTACGCTCAATATAATTATAATATTTTAATGTGTAATGGAGATTTCGACGTTTTGTGAAATTCTTTGATTGAATCTTTTTCAAATTTCAAGTATTATCATTATGTTCCTCCTCCAGCAGAATCACTACTACAAACTACAGCTACATTCTTGAAGAGTGATTAATTATTATATGTCATGAATATCCAGATTAGCAACGAGTCTCATACAATCCACTGCGGCCGATGTATCGGACCCATTTTATCACTTCGTGGTCAGAGTAGTTCAATTTGGATTCGAAAACCTTCAAATATCTAACCTTAAATCCAGATGGAGCAAAGGGAACCTGCAAAACGAAAAAAAATATTACTTTAAATATTCATATTTGCAATTTAAATTACTGACCTTTCATAATGATCATGTTTAACATGAAATTCTACAAAATATATAATTATTTACCTCAAAGTTCATAGATATGGGGGGTCTGGTCCATTTCTTTTTTGTGTCTGTTTCCAGCAACTCAATTTCAGCAGACAACTGAGTTTCCTTCATACCTGCCATTCGTTTGATTCTATATAACGGAAGGAATAATTAGGTTTAGGAAAATTGCAACATTGGTATAAGTATAAAAGCAACAATATAATTAATCATGACTTTATGTAACTTAATTCATGAGTAATGACGATATATTAGTGCTTACGCAATGCATATCTTTTACAAAAAGAAGACATATTGATACAGGTACAGATGGAGTAATGGACTAACTTCATCAATTCAAACTCTCCATCCGGAGGAATGAAGGAAATGGAATGTTCCGTTTCAAATTTGGAAAGTTTCACACATTGATGGAATTGACAGTCGTCAATTACTACGACAGGTTTCCCAGATCGTACTTGCTCCTCCGTGTTAAGTCCCTTCCCCTTGTTGTCCATAACTATCTTGTCGTTTATTCCAAATTTGCACTCAGGCATTCCGGAAAGAAACGATTTCATAATCACTTTTCCAGCAACGTGGGCGGATAGCACTTGCCCTAAATATTAAGAAATAAATGTAATGTATAACTTGTTATATAACATCAAATTGCACTCACTTTTACATGTATTTTTATAATCTAATTAAATAATTATCATAATAAAATACCCTGGGGAGACATCAAAAGATTGACAAACTCCAAAACATCTAGGAATAGCTCATTCCGTCGGTATTTAATCCCTTCTCGCCTCCACCCAATTTGTCCCGTGACCTGTGAAGTAATTTGTGCCTGCTCCTCCTTAGTTTGCGATTTAATGCCTTGTTGCGTAATGAATGTTTTCAGAACACCCGTATCAGTATTTTGTGGATAGCCAAAGTCCAAAATTTCTACACATGAAAATATAGAGTTTACAAGTTAGCAAATTATAACTAACCCCATTAACTTTTATATGAGTAATATTTCTACATCTCATGTATACGGTACGTACCATCAAGAAGTTCATAAATTAAAACAAAGTTATTCTTGACATTTTCTTCAGAGATTTTCCCGAAATAGGATTGCATGCAGTCAATAATCTTGAGTAAGAATTCGAAAACCATCGCAGCGTTAACATTTTGCTTCGTGACAGCTGCCACCCAGATATTTGAACGCTGTTAACAAATTAAAATCAACCGTTAACCGTTAAAGTGTGAGTACGTGGCTTTTACATGTACATACTTAATTTTTCGGGCATATATAATTTTTAATGGTGTAATTACCTTAACATGGAAAAAAGATGTACGTGCAATGTTAGTCACCGGTGACCTCACTTGCTGTCTTGCATGAATGACGTTGACACGGAAGGCGTCAACAGCATTTCTTCCAATGTCATCTCTGTACACTCGGGAGATTAGGACTTCTCCCTTGTGATTGTAAATAAATAGCCCCCCAATCATGGTGAAAATGGATCAATGGGCACCCTTCGGCCACAATGGGCCGATATTTTATATTTTCACGGTGACCTGTGAACTTTCTATAAAAATATTACAGAGAATTGGCTACTGGTTGCTAAAGAGGGCAGATTCCGAGTAAAGTAGAGAGAGGGCGGATTCTCTATATCCGATCGTCACACAGCAGTCGTCAGAGTCCAAGTCCTGTCTCAGAAAAGAAGAAGATAGCAAAAGGAAGAGTACAAGATAGCCGAATTTTTTATCAGCCGAATGCAGATGCAATTTAGCCGAAAGTTGATTGTTAAATAAAACTGGTCAAATTTTGTAGCCGAATTTAGTCAAATTATAAGGAGAAACATGAACATGACAAAATATAATTATGTTTAAAATTAACATTTGACTTGAGTGGCATGAATTTAAATCAGACCATATTCGTATTTCAGAATTTTGGGACTTCCGCCTTGCTAAAAGCACATTTTGTTTAAGAATTTTCCACTAATTGCATAAGTGTACCATGATTTTCTGAAAACAAAATTACCTATTCCATGATTTTTCTACATTTGTTCACACTTCACACGTATTTACTTGTGTAAATTTTGTGCAACCGTATTTTTATTAGTTAATTATAATAATTATGCTAATTGCAGTCATATTCATAGTATCCACTGATTGATTATTGAACAAGCTAGTATCCGAAATTCGAATGCCGAATTCGGTAAATAAAAATTCGACTAAATTGGGTTGCCTATTTCGGCTAGCTTGCAGCTATCTTATATCTCTCTCGAAGCTAGTAGGAAACCTCGGGGAGATATGCTACAAACGATGACTCTGCTAAGGAATCTCATTAATTTCATACATTTTATTTGTAGAGATGTGTGTGTAACATTTTTTGCATGAGAAACATTGTTCATTGTTTGTTAAACGCCATAAATTATAGATCTAATTTTGTTCATTCTGCATGCAAAATCTGCCTAGTTTAGAGACGCATTGTATAACATCAACTCTGTCAGACTGACTATAATAATATTTGTATGTAAACTGGAAAGGGCTTAAATCAGAGATAATAATTTATTACGCGATGATGCATTCTTCTCTTAAGGCTAACGTTGAAGGTTGAAATTGAAATATGAAGTAGTAATATATGATATGTTACGGTTTAACCGTTTTCCTTTCTCCAGCCATGAAAAGCCCTAGCTTGGTGAAAGTTCTGTGCTGTTGTTTTGTACAGCACAGCCGAAGTACACACATTATGCTTTTTCCGGGTACTCAAAGAAGAAAGCTGCAATTTGAAATGCTAAGTAAAAGTGGCTGATAGCGGATGATGGTTGGATTCTAAATCTAAACAAAAGTTTTCCAGAGGACTTTCCTACATACTCTTATGATATGCTCAGATACTGATGATATGATACGTGTACAACTACGTTGTAGGGAAATAGTCGTCGTGAAATCACGAGATATGGGATAGTTCCATGGTGGCGGCGGTGGAGGTGGAGCACACATATGGCTATGTGCTATATATTATGACTTAAATGCAGATGCGGAGAGAAGAACTGTTTACTTTCAGATAGGAAAACAGAGAAAGTTTGGTGGGGAATTCCCGAGAGTTGGAAATGCTTGCTGCTGTATATTTTACGTCGCGGAGTAGTAAGTCAATGTAACTGGCGTAAATGTAAGTAATGTGTAGTAAGTAGCCTCTTGTCTTTTCCTTCTTTATACTTGTCTGACCAAAAAGCTTTCTCTCCCTTTCTCCTTTTCATAGCCAGTTAGTTGTGAAAATGTTTCTTTCTTGTCGTGTGTGTGTACATAAAAGAAAAATGCATTGTTAGTTTCCCCCAGAACACCACCAAAATAATTTTATGATACTCGTGTTATTACAATGCTTGCGACATGAGCAGGATAAACTTTCCCTGCATTGAAGCATTCCACTTTTCATTCCTCACGAGTCCCGACCTAAATCTTGTCCAAAGTTGTTTTTGTTAATTACACGAGAATTTTGAGTCCTCACACTCCTCACCACTTTCACTTTCCCTACTTGTCCGTCTTCCGTATTTCCATTATTGATGCGAGGGACTACTGCAGTGGAACTGTAACGTGAAAGAGTTAATATTAGAAAATAGTTGCCACTCCGTCTCGTCGCTTGTCGTCGTTGCTGGTTGTTTTTTATCATGACGATTTCACCTGAAATATTTGAAAGAAATGTCGAAACCATTAAACCTTCCGGATTACAGTGATATCGACATCACCAACGACCTTTTCCAGCAGCTCTCCGTTTCATTAGATAACACTAACAAGTTTCTCCCACATAAACACATCGTTTCCAAACCAAAGTTGAAAAGGCTCCTTAAAATCAAAGCATCTTCCAGTTTAACTAACACCAGTGGTACTGCATTCTGTTGTCGGTGCAAAAAGGAAACCTTGTTGGTCGGTCATGTTGGTGAAAGTGGCCAACAAAATGTTGCGGAAAAGGAGGTGGAAGTGAAAAAAGACTTTATCGTAAAGGCATGCGAGAAAAGGGTTCACTTTGTGGCTGGTGACTTTGGCACCATAGGAGAGACTGAGGAAAAGGCTGACGAGAAAAAGAAGGTTGAGGATATTTCCGATCAGGTTGAAGGGGATGGCAACTCTGAACCGCAAGAAAATCATGATGACACGGTATCAAACCCGGTTTCAGAACAATCTGAATCTACTCCTGCGCATTTCCAGTCAGTATTCTTTGCACGTCGACCATCCATCATTGGAAACAATGAATTTTGGTTACCAAAATTCTCCTCGTCTGATGCGGTGAAGGAGCAGGGTACATTTTTGGGGCATGTTGCGGAATCGTCAGAAATCACACCACAGGCACCTGAGGTAATAGAGAAAAAGGATTCTAAATCGGGACGCGATGCCTCCATGTGTGGAAACGCCACGAATGTTCCAACCGATTCACAGTTATCAGGGCTATCAGTATTTCTCAATAACATCTTTAAACAAACTGCTAAAAGACAAGTCAAAATTCTGCAGGTAAGCAAAATTTCATTATTGCATTACACAGGGTGTAATTTATGTTCATGCATGTACCTCATTCCATTTATCATGAATGATTATTCTGTCATTTTAGGTTGCCACAATGCTGGATGATACACTGGCAATATTAACTGATGAGTACTTTTTCAAATGCAAGTCTGTCCTGAACACGTACGAAATCATCGATGCGATTTCTTTGAAAGACGTGCAAAAAATAATGGTAGGCAAACGTAACATGCGAAGAAATAAAAACTGGCGATTATTTGGAAAATTCACTAATTATTTGCATGTCCTATTTAAAATAATTCTAAAGGTTAGCGACACTTGTTCCCTTCTGGTTTTGGAAGTCTGCCACGCATCATCATTGATCGAATTTAAGGAGTTCGTACCTGGGTATTCCGAAAAGACTGAATCACTTATCAGCCTGATGGTGTATGCATTATCTCGGATCAAGAATTATCTTCTGGATGTCACCCGCTTACCTTTGTTGAGTTTGCCTACCTGCGAAAGCATGCAAAATTGGTTTGTTAGACAGAACGAGGAGTTCATATATTCCGGAATCGCAGCGGCAGAGAATATTTCGCATTATGATTACGAAGACCTCGCTGATGAAAGTTTCATGATGAAGATTTCTGGTACTAATCAATTTCATCCGGTGTTGCTGCTTCTGCGGTAAATATCTATAAATATAATTTTTATCTTAACATTTTATAAAGCAGTTGGGATATCTCAGAGGGACAATATCAAATTTAATTCAATGCTTGCTTCACAGCGCGGGTTATCTCACATCTAAATGCAATGGCGGTTGTGCTGGGAAAGGTTGTAAATATTCAGTAACTTTGGGACTGAAAAAGGAGAAAGTTTCTGTAATGCGGAGGGAAGATAATCCTTGGCCAAACTGTGTCCGTCTTATCACTGAATGCATGGATATTACATTTGCAGGCTCTTGCAAAGCAAGTGCTGATGACCTAATGGAAACTTTGTACTCTTGCATGCAACCAACAATTGTTGAGGTTTGTATGCCTGTGTAACATTTTCAACATTCTACATTTTCACTAGTTGCAATATTAATTTTGAAAAATGTTGATTTTCACAGATCCCAATAAAGTTTCAAGTTTTCATTCTCGTCACGGAGTATTCTATGCAACTTTTCAAGTTGACGGTGGATAAAGCGCCAGTGTTTGGCTCTCCATTGTTAAACTTGCAAATTTTCGATGAGGACGTTGGTGGAATGGCATGCATTATTGTAAGAAATTATACAAGTGAACATATTATTAGCATCGGATATTTGTATAAATTTGCCGTTTTGCTTACAGGACTCCGAAGGAATAGAGGTGGATGATTTAGACAATTTACAGCTTCAAAATAGATGGCGTTTAAACTTTCTCGACGAAGATGAGAAACTGAGATTCCTAACTGCTACATCTGTAGAGTAGTATAACTTTTAATCATCATATCGTTACGTAGTTGGTAAGATTGCATCGTTAGAGGGTTATGATTCGAACAGGATTAATAATATGCAGTCACTTTTCGCAAATTCGTAATTTTAATTTCTAAAGAAATGTAATGCCTTTATGAAGACTATTCGCTGTTGGCTTGTTTAAAATGTTGAAGTGCTAGCGTTGTGAAATAACTCAATAGTCTTTTGTTAATAATTAATTAGGAGAAAATAAACAATTTTTTCCTGCTGAACTGATCTAACATGCACAATTGTACGTATGTAGTGTGTAGCTACCATTTTTTACTGATCCTACAATTTTATATAGTTCAATAAATTATACGTCTAAATTATACCGATATTATATAAAATACGATGCTTTGTACATTACCGTATCCGTAGTTTGCCTACATTCTAACAGCATTCTTGTGGCAATAAAATACTTAAAATGAATTTTTAAAATTACTAGAAAGTCGTCAGTATTCCAAAAAATGTAATGTTGAATATAAGTTTATTGACAACTTACGTAAAAAATTGATCACTAGAGTCAAATAAATACACGGAAAATTATGGTATTAACACTTAATTAACTATGTATTCGATCTCAAATTTCCTTGATGATAACCCTTTACAAATCTCTCTACGTATTTATCCACATCCACATCCGGGTACTTTTCCTTAAGTGCTTCCAAATCAATTTCGGGAAATTTTACTAGAAATCTGATAACCTCGGATTGGTGTCGTCTAAAAGGAAAAAATAAAAGA
The DNA here is from genome assembly GCA_027743765.1 of Coecobrya sp. COE2. Lineage (NCBI taxonomy): Eukaryota > Metazoa > Arthropoda > Collembola > Entomobryomorpha > Entomobryidae > Coecobrya > Coecobrya sp. COE2. The sequence continues at coordinate 95,887 of JAHZMV010001586.1, forward strand.
TCCATTCATTTCTCCGTTAAAAAAAGCTAAATCATTGTGGTTCATTTATTTCTTAACAAAAGTTAAAAAAAACTTACCTGAGGGTTCTTCGTGCTTGTTTTCTCTGCTTCTGCCTCCACCGAATTAAAAACCAGGATTTCTCTTGACGTGACACCTGCGGTTCTTGCTCCTTGGCCAGCAAGTAATCCTTATTTACATCTTTTGGAACTGTATGCTCTTCAAACTGGCGATATTCTTGTAATCCCAGAAAATTTTCTTCTTCCGCACCCGGTCGCTCCCCAGTTTCACCCGTTTCCAACATATGATAAGCTCGATTCCTCTCTCTCACAACTGTTTCCAAGTTTTGCATGCTTTCATCAACCTGTAATTATCAAACCAACCATTTATACTTTCCTGGAAAGATCTCCCAACTCCAAACACACATGGTTTCCAATAAAATGTCTTTACAACCCACCTTATCGAGTCTTTCCGAATTCGGGAATAGTTCCACCTTCCGCTTACATTCCGCTTCCATCGTTAAAAGCATGTTTCTCTCTTTCAACAGCACAAACCAAAGTTTGTGAAGATCCGAATTACTTTTAATCCTTAATTCGTCCACTTTCCAAGCTCGTCCACACCGGATTTGAGTTTCTCCCCAGTTCTTCTTATCATCAAAAAATTCCATCAGGTCCTGTCTGCACTGACTTGTCTGTATCCCCCTCATAATCTGCTGATGACCACAAGGACCCATTCTTAATGTGCCATTAACTGTCCCCAGTGCAGTAGAAACTAACTGGTGACAATTACGAAGGTGATGACTGTAACTAGTCGTCTTAACCGGCATGGTCAGCACACTCGATGAAAATATTCTACGCAACATTGTTCAATCGCTTAGAAGGAAACTAGATGATTAGATTATCTCCCTCCACACTTTAAACTTTAATATTAACAAAACTATAAATTTTAATTAACTTTAATTAACTTTCAGATGGGTTTAGTCCTCAAACTCAAAGTGTTTCAGACTAGAGACCATGTGTTTATGAGCTTTTGTGTATTTACTACACACAGACCTCACGTTTGGCTGCAACGCTGAAAAAGTGGAGCCAAATTGGAACAGATGTCTTCTGTTTACAAACTTGCAAGATCGTTTTTTCGGCTTCCAAGAAAGCTGTGATCAGTTTAGCCAAACATTCATTAAATTTTGTTTAAAAATAAGCATTGTTGCAGCTGATTATCAAGTGAACGAGAATTTTAATTAGGGTTTGTGATCGTTTAAATATTAAATATACTCAAGTTTGGGTTTTCATCAGTTCAGTTGGGTGTAGAAATCAAATTTGATTATTGTTGATCTCTGGGCTATCAATATAACTGTGGTAGTTTGACAGTTAAAGTTAGAGGATTTAATTGGCCGTGGGCCTAAACGATAAAGAAGATTTTAAAGTGGGGATTTGTACGTGATCTATTTCTTGCAAGTGCTAAATTTTGATTTAATTATTTTGTCAGAGCATTTATTATCATTAGACGTTTACGAGAATGTTCTCTTTTAAAATAAAATAAAAAGACTAGCTCCACGAGTGCTCCAGTTGTTCCGAAAGGGGCTGTGCAGGCGCTATCGAAAAAGGCGTTTAATGATGATGATGATAAGGACGAGGATGAGCCAGATTTTATTGATGGATTGGACGGAAACAAGATTGTCTCGTAAGTGGTAACAAATTTGTTAAAAATTAGAGTAGGGTGATTGGAAATTTGTTATGAAGTTGTAACATTGTAATAATAAATGTCTGGTTATATTTTGGAATAATTGCAGGAAGAAGGAGCAGAAAAAACCTGAAAAACAAGTGCTAGTTATTCCTCTCATCACAAAAAATGAGTGGAGGATAGACAAAAAAGCTGTTGAAGATAAGAATAATGAAGGAAGTGTTGCTGAAGGAGGTGAAAATTCCCAAAATGCTGATCAGGCCGGAGAAGCAGCGGTTCCCTCCATCCAAGATCAAGCAGTGAGGGAACTTTTAGAGGAAGCCAATTTGAAGGGCTCATCAGACAAAAAGAGTAGCAAAACCATTCCAATTCTTTTCGAAAATAAGGTTCCAGATGGATACGAGGAAGACGATAATATGGACGTGTCTCTTCGTCCAGATCAGGTTTGAATGAAAATGCAGTGAAAATATTTTTAAAAGGATTTAATCCAACATTTGCCAATACTCATTTATCTTGTTTTATTACAGTCTACCTTAGACGATTATGAACGAATCCCTGTGGAGGAATTTGGGTTAGCTGTTCTTCGTGGAATGGGATGGAAAGAAACAGAAGGAATCGGATTAAGAAATAAAAAGTAAGTAGTGCATTTTGCATGGAAAATAATATTTTGTACATGTTTACATGTTCATTAGGGCGTATTAATTTAATTGAGCCAATTTCTTTTTATCTATAGGGTTGTAGATATGGCTGAGCCAAAGTTAAGGCCGAAGGGAATGGGTTTAGGAGCAGAAGCAGCACATCTAAACAAGAATGTGGATCCAAAAACTGCAAATTCTAACAATGAAGAAAAAGAAGATCTGTCATTTAAGATAGGAGGATGTGCTGTAATAACCAAAGGAAGTAAAAAAGGCTATTATGGACAGGTGAGTTTATAAGCACTAGAACTGTGCACATCAGTCAGTGCTCACATGCATGTTTTGACATTTTCGATTCAGTTGTATTTAAAGCCTAAATAAGCTTGCGTTGTGTACTGTATTTCAGATTGAGTCTTTCGACGAGGACAATAACCGTGTTATAATGAGATTGGGAATAAGTGGGAAAATGGAAGCAATTTCAAAGTTTAATATCAACGTCGTGTCCGCCAAGGAGTACAAAAAGAACGCAAAAGTAATCAGTAAGTCACATCATAACTTCAAATTGTTTATGCCTTACCCATATTGCTAAAAATTAGTACAAAATTCAAAATTGTTTAATTTCATGTTTTTTTCTTTAAAGACAGTGAAAAGTACGAAGAATACAAAGCAAAACACGACAAAAAGGATAGGGACAGGAAACGTCATGAAGAAAATTTCGATATGAGCCATTATCCTGAAGAACCTGAAGAGCCTAGACGAAGGAAAGCTAATAAAAGTGATAGTAGTTCTGATGACGATGCTGAGTACAGAAGCAGAAGTAAACCTAGAAAGAGCAACCGGGACGATTATGATTACGAGCAAAAAAGCGATAAAAGAAGTGGCCACAAAGAGCGAAATGGGGATAGACATCATCACAAAACATCTGAAAAAGGAAGTGACCGGAGGGATGACTATGATAGGGACCGTCCAACCTCCAGCAGACACGATAGCAGAAGATATGATGACCGAGATCGTAATCGAAACGATGATCATCACAGGAATTCTAGCAGAAATGGTGAAAAAAGGAGTGATCGCGACCGGGATCATCATCGTAGTAGAAAAAATGATGATCGTGACCGAAGACACCGAGATTGAAATAACTAATTGTATCTAATAATATGAGTCATATGAATACACGAGGCAAGAAATGAAATAGTTTTTTACACTATCTGACTTGATCATCGTTAAAAATTAGCCATGCGTCTAGATCATGGCATCTGGAAGTATCCGTCATGCGTTTGGATGAAAGCGTTTAATTTAATGAGTATTGCCTCAAGAACTCTTGTTATGTTCGTTATACTTTAAAGAACTACTCTGTTTTTCAGAATAAATCAAAGTAATATTTTTGTAAATTATCCTTTTGAGTCAATTCCCTCACCTTGCAAAATAATTTCCATTAAAAATTGTTGTTTTCACTGTGCCAAATGCAATGGGGCATAACAAGTTATCATATCACAATCGCGATTACTTTGTGAAACTCCGTTATGCATGATGCAGCAAGAAGCCAGCAACACCTCATAATATACTAACGAATTTTAATCACATTACTACAATCTTTATTTTTTTACAACGGACAATAAAGATTATAAAATATCTGCATTCAAAAAACTGAAATCTCACTTTACCCCACACACAATGTACAAAACTACCTTATGACATGACACTCAACATTTTTATACCATCCGTTAATTATCATCAAATTCCTACTTAACTGGTCATTCATAATAAAGCCCCGAAAAGCTTAAATCCGTCATTACGTTAATTTATTTACTCTATTTTCAGACGCTGACGTTACAAAGCGTTTACTTTTCGGTATGTCCATTTTCAGCAAATTTAATCGATCTACCGAGTTGCTTGATGCAAAGCTGTAAGTTCATTATGCACAATGTATAATTCAATGAAGATGAATACAATGGATCCATTTTTTTTCTCTTGTTTTTTTTATGACCAAACTCTCAGACAAGAGGATAGAGTGTTGTGGAGTGAGCAGATGTGGCCACCAAGCCAGAAAATACTTACTTGTTGTTTGCAAGCTCACTTGTTTCGCTATCTTTTTTGTGTTATTTCGCATCTTGCTGTTTGTTTGAGTGTTTGTGTATGTAAAAATTGTGATTATTTTTGAGCTGTTTAAAAGATGCACCCTGTGTCGTTGTCAAAAAAGGAACAATCTCTTACATAACAGGTGCAAGTGGCCAACTTCTATAAAAATACTACTTTGACCAACACAACTACTGCGGCAGAGGGCAAGTTGACAACGGCAGCCCAAACAACATACGGTTATATAAAGTGATTTTCTGATACTGATCATTAATTTGTTGACAGGTGGGTAAAATTGGAACAATTAAGTAAGCATAATAAACTGTAAATAAGGTTGTGCAGTTATATTTATGGACGTATGTATACTGTATTCATACCTGTAGTTTTAATGAGTTCTTTACATGCACCTAGTTGCATTAAAGAAAATTTGCACACCTTTAATCAAACGAGGGTCTTAATCAAATTTAATTGATTGATTTCAGATTGCTTGACTGACCAGAATCAGAATCTTCCTGTACCGATTTAAGATAACGTGTGGGATTTAAGAAGCCTTTAATGGCCACTATGTGACGTCTTTCTTCATACCCTCTATAATTACAACATAATGTAATTGGTCTCAGGACAGGGTACTATAATAACAAGTTTTATGAACACCTTATCAAATCTTTATATACATTGTTTAGGAAATAATTGATGTTAATAATGAACGTTTATTTATTATAGGAATTGGCTACAAAGCAGATCGGACCTCTAACCGAATTTCCTCTTTTAATCGACCTTTATAGTTAATTACTACAAGATGAGAATGCATTCTTATGGCAAATTTAGTCCCAACTTAATCATCGGAGCCCTCCTAGTCTTCTCAATAATAGTTTTGTACAACTACTGGAGCATATCTGCGTTAAATCATGATCTTACCCTTAAAATACATTCACTGGAGCAGCAAATTATATCATTGTAAGTTTAGAACAAAGCTAATACTGCTAACAAGAATATAATAACATTTATAGACTCATTAAACAGGATGCTAATTTTCATTATTTCCATTTTTATAGATCAAAAACAAATGATGCGCTTCAGTCAAATCTTGACAAGGTTGACGAAATCAGGGAAAGGGTAGAAGTGAATTTGCAAAAGGAGCAAATTAGTGAGCAGCAAGCCAAAGAAGAAGTCTCTCAGAAAGAATCTACTATAAAGTCGTTAAGAAATGATCTTGAGAATGCGCGACAGGAGGCAGTTAATTGTAAAGATGAAAATGTAAGGAATACATTTAAATCAATCTTAAATGGATGATCCCTTACAAATAGATAACTTATAATAATAAAATTAATTTCCAATTTATATATTTAGAATGCCGCGACCTCAAAGCTTGAAAAGAGGGAACAGGAAATCACAAACCTGAAAGAAAAGGTTGTTTCACTTCAAGCCCAAATTGTCGAGAAAGACAACAAAATCGGCCGAGTGGAAAAGGAACTTGAAGAAAACAAGAAATTATTGGCAAAAACTGTATCAACTGCAAAGTCCACTTCGTCTAAACCAGCTAATGGAAATGGACCAGTGGACAAACCTGGCATTATTGATGAGCAGCCTGTTTTATTAATAGACCAAGCCGGTAAGTCTTTAAACACATTCATGGTTTAGTTTAGCTAGTACTACTGGTGATTGGAATTCTTCCTTCGCTTTTCACATTATTCGCATCAACTAACTCCTAAAAAATCAAATTATAACCATCCCTGATGGTTTCCTCTGCCTCTGCAGCTCCGTATCCTAAAGGATGGATGAGCGTTGGTTATGTTTCTCAGCGAAATAAACCCCAAGTTAAAATCTCTGTTGACTCTGAGACAGGCATTCAACATCATAACTCTCCAGTTTTAATTTTCGATTCCCCTGACATGCCCAGGGCAAAGGCACGGTTTTCGGTGGTGGATCCCCCGAAGCACTAAAAATATCACAGAAACTCAACTTCCAAATCACTTTTAAAGATTCTGTATTCTAGTTAAAGAAACGTGTTTTAATATTTTCTATTTATTTATCCTAATTAGTAATTTTGTACGGGTATCAGTCAAGAATTAGTGCCTTCACAGTATAAAATGCCTTAACCTTATTATCATTAGTAAATACATACACATAACACAGTGTTTTTATAATATAAATTGCATATACAGATATTATTGATGCTCATTCTATCTGTATATTGGATTAATTTAAGTGAGTATTTTTGTGCAATACAAACGCAAAGACTGTTTTCTTTATTTAAAGAATATTTATTACTATTAAATATATACATAATGGAAATAAAGGTCAATTTCTTTCAGATGAACATGCTATGCTGAATAGAATTTGTTCTGTTGTTCTCCTACCTTTTTAATATATAACTCATGAGTTTCCTCTTACACTCATACACAACACATTTTTCAAATTCGACTTGTATAAATTTTTGCAATATATTTTGTTTACATAGAAAAGGAAATGAAGCCAGCGGAAGGAGTAGCTTCACCACCAGGAGTATCTTCAGATAAGCTTCCTAAGCCAAACGAGGCTCCTAGTAATAACGGTGGTTCAGGGGAAGTTGGCCTGGGCGTTTTGCCCATTCCAGGACAACCTCAACAACCAATATTGCAGCAACAGGGGAATTTAGACGCACAGGAGGACGATGGTGACAGGCCGTTAAAGGATGAACTGATTCAGCAAGATGACCAATCTCCTGACGGCGACTTGCCGCACAAAGAGCCAAAGGACAACGTGCCAGGCGTTGGACCGGCACCTGTCTTGCTAAAAGATCAAACTAATCATCGAAATAGTCCAGGGAGTGGTCAACAAGAAGAAAGAGAAGCCGCTCATCTGAGAGCTCCACCCGGAGTTAACAATTTTGAAACAAATAATCTCTAAGTTTCAACTTAAATTATTAAGTGATTGTTTGCATTGCATTTGAGTGAACGACAAACACCCTGATTGACTTTTATACATTGATACATTAACAGTGTTGTGAGTAACTGTGTGATTAGTGATTTGATACACGTTTAGGTGCAATTTTTCATACATTAAAACATTTTACGTATATATGACGCATTCTCAGCATTGTTTCTGTGAATAACTCATCAACACTATATATTATTGTAATATTATTATTTGTGATTTTAAGGAATGCTATATACACGTTTTGTAGAGTTTATAAAGATTTTGTTGCCAAATAAGTACTCAAAGAACTATTGTTAATTATTACTTAAAATAAAAACAGTGCGATTTTGACGAGATGCTCTTTCCAAAAAAAATTTAGTTTCATTGCCATATACTTAAGTATAAAAAATCGCCATATCTCGTTTTTACTTTTCCGTCACTTTGTTAATGTTCTTTATCGTAAAAATATACGCGCAAATGTAGGTACTTACTGTAAAGTAAACAATAAATATTATGTGAAGCTCTATAAAAATACATGCCATTACTTTTTTATGTAGCTGCACCACTACCACCGAGGAAATTCATTCATTCATGAGAAATTGTGCGAGGTTACTTTGTTGGGTGATGGTAGCGCAAATAATGTGTACACGGCTATGTGCATCATCTCGTTGTCACATGCAAACTGCAAACTAACTAATATGGGAACGAATTGACCTTTGTGCGTGATTACTACTTGCAAGAAAGCTTAAATCCGACTGAATGATTTTGTGCCGTTAATTGCTAAAGATAAAATTCCTGTAGGTTAAATAATTCACATAAAAAAGTGGATGCTTTAAAAGACTAACGTGACGACGTGGTGAGAGTCGTTGTTGGTTGCATATGGGCTTACATAATTCTTTTCTTCTCTACTTTCCAATGTTTATGTAGAACCAGTTAACCAGTAGTACCTAATCGTTCACCTGCCCGTCGACTGTTGCATGAAACTGTTGATTTGACGAGTATGAATGGTGCTGTTTACTGTCCTGTTCACAGCTTCCGTGTCGAGAAATCATTCTTTCTCCGTCTACTCTGTTTAGTGTCATTCGACTTGTGGACGCCAGCATTTTGCCGTTGCCTTTTATTCTTTCCGATAAGTTTGTAAGGAAATGTGTAATAACTGGGTAGCAATCATTTGTACTTATTACAGCGCATGCGGTGAATTTCATTCAGGTAAACTGCCAGTAGTCAAGAAGTTCAGTTGTGGTGAAAAGGATGCTGACTGATGATCTGTTGACTTGATAGCAATGAGAGGAAAATGAATTCAGTGTTTTGCAGTAACTGTACAAAACATAGATAACTGACTAATGTGCATACTTTAAGAATGTAGACATAAACCCCATACTCGTTATTTTGCTTACACGAATTCATTTTATTACCCATTTTCGTACATCAGTTTCCGTTGTCTATATGCTGGTGGTGGGAATGGATTCTTCCTCATTTCTTTTTGGTGACGAAGGTGGAAAAAATGAATTTGCTATGAATTGAAGTTTAAACGAGGTTACGCATTTTGTGATTTAGCAGTTGCATGTAAAATATTTAATAGGTATACAGAATTTATCGTTGTTAAAAATTCTGATGAATATGCCTGGTTGATTCACAGCCAATTTTACTAAAGCGAATAACCAGTGAAAAGATGCCTTACTTTTATTAACAAACCCGGTAAACTCATATGCATATGCTGGCCCATGCTTGATTCCAATTTGCCACAGGGAATAAATGATTTAAATAATTCAAAGTCTATCATCTTTTCAGGAAACTAATTAAACTAAAGCTTGATCAAGATTTTCATCTAATGAAATACACATTTTCCCGGAAAGAAAGCCTTAATATTCCCACAGCATATCATATTCCATTGTCAAATAGCATGCATACAAAATTCAACCATTGTTGAGTTGGATATTTATTATTTTCGTCTATTAAATCCCTACTGCCAAACTGCCCCGCCATTTTCCTGTGACTTTCATTCACTTCGCCACGCAGCTCTATATTTTTGTATCTTAAAACATGCCAATTAAATTCTTACGACTTTCCTATCATTCCTCTACAGTGTGCCTATAAAGATTACATGTTTCAATTTTAAAATCCCCGTTTAACAAAGTCTTCATTATTTTTATGCATCATCATCATGATCATCACACATATCATCCTTTATTATCTCACAATTTTCATTTTTATCACGAATGGAAATCTGGGGATACATGCAAAAACAAGAAACGAAAATTAACAACCAACCGCTCTATATGTTTATAATTCTGGTTGTGATGATGAATGCAGTTTTGGCGTTTAATAATAAAGGAAAAATGAAGGGACAGGAATTTTAGTTAGATTTCCCATCAAAAGTTGTGAGGAAAGGACTAAAAAAATTCACACAGTCTAGAAATATCGTACCCAAGTCATTTGTGTATGTTTGTGTGTGTGAAATCGTTTATCCAACCGCCTGCACCATCCCATCATCATCCATGCAACTTTTTTATAATATGAGTAAAAGTTAAAAGCAAAGAGCCAGGAAGACAGATAGACGTGATGTGGTGGTGATGTGAGTTTTAAACTATATATGAATATTATAAAAAGTATAACTTGTTTATCATCATTATCGTTATTTTAAAATGTTATATATGCTATATAACTATAACCACTTTTTTAGGCTTGGTGTATTCTCGCAACACGACAAAGACCCTGAAAAACCTTATAAATTGAATACCTGTGAATAAATAAATGTAAGTAATGAAATTAAATTAAAATTCTATGGGTTATTGTTCCTGCGAGACAGGATACAATAATATTTGCCCTCTTTGTCTTTTAATGCCAAAATTAATGTGGGTGTTGTGTGATGCACACTTATGCATGATCGTCTTTCGTTAGAGTAAAAAATTAAATGTACGTGCAGAGCAGATCATGTATAAAAGTTCGCACTCTGTCATTTCAAAGAATACATTTTATTCTGATTTAAGAAACGACTCGTTCAAATTGTGGTTAGCAATTCGGATGTAAGAGCGTCTCAAAGTGGGTATTTAAATTTAAAGTTGTTACATGAATCCATCCGTTTTCCGGTGTAAACCTTGTTGTTAGTGCATGTAATAAAACCACAACTGAAATAAGTTTGAGCTGTACATGCACAATGTGTGGATGCATGTATCAATCAAAAAGGTTACAGGGTTATAATATGTTGGGTAGATGATGGAGATTGGGTGATGGCATAACACAATTTACAATGGGATGACATGAATAACCACCTAAAATTTTCGAATGAAACCTTTTCCAGGTGATAGAGCATGGCGAAAAACATATGTGACAAAATTTTTAGCACCCACCTCGCAGTTATTCCAAAGATAATTGATCAAACGTTCTCCATTTAAGCCAATGGTATACCGTCGACCTATATACCAGGGATTGGAAATCCCTAAATGCATGACAAATAACTTGCTTAACTAATGAGATTTATTCGTAGTAGCCAAATTTGAAGCAAAAATAGATGTTTAATGAGTAAAGGAGTTAAGCTGGACCTATTTTACATCATTTTTCAGTACTTTTGTATCGGTTCATGTGTATATGGAGATGTGATACGAGATATTACTACCAATCCCTGTACCAACAATTTCAGAAATTGTTAATTTATTTCTAAATTAATCCAAGGTGGGTGCTGTAAATTTTGTCACATATGTTTTTCAGCATGCTCTATCACCTGGAAAAGGTTTCATTCGAAAATTTTAGGTGGTTATTCATGTTATCGCATTGTTAGTGTACGATTCCGGTCGGAGTGCGAGTTTTTGTATGTTTTGTGTCGGAAGCCAAAAAATTAGTTTATCAATAGCCTACCTCCATGGTGGTATTGGTGGTCGTCGTGGTGGAAGTTGAGAAAAAATCCTTTATTTCCTTTGTCTGATTTTTTATCTTCTAACCAATCTAGAAACTGTTAGGCACTTTAGGGGTAGTGAAGAAGTAATATATCCATACAAAAAACATGAAAAGTTTTGATCAATTCTATAAGCAAACTGACATATTATGCTAATTTCTCTATGTTAGTGTCAGCAGTGCAGTGATGGCACGCAGAACGGTGGTGGCGATGGTGGAGGGAGAATGAATGTATTGTGAGCTCATTGTTGATGTTATAATGCTGACATTGATTTCTAACCTAGGAGTTAAATTGAAATGAGCAACAGTTGTGCATAGCATACATAACGTGGAATACTCACGGTCGGAAACAAAGTATAATATTTTAATATGGGAATTTTTTACTTTGAAAGTCATTCATGTAGCAAGTTGCCACTGCAGCCTTTTGTGAATTGCAACATCTTTCTCTCTCTCTCTCTTAACATGCACGAGGAGGGCATTATTAGGTTTGCTGGTTGGTAAATGTATTCATAAAGGTTGCTCAATTCATCCTTACACACAGATCATTATTACGATTATGATTACCATTTAGCCTTTCCGAAACCAAATAATAATACGAAAGAATAAGAAATAAAAACGCATGCACACAAGTACCTACTGTAGATATGCTCAATACACATTCATATGAAGATCTAGTGAAGAAGGAGACGGATGCATAAAAAAGAGTTCCAACTTCCATCCAATAGCAATCTCAATCAAAACTGGTGGTGTGTGTATAATTTTTCATATAAGATGATAATGTGTTGGGTATAAAATTTGTCTGTTTTCTACTATCAGTATCAGTGCACCAGGTATATAAAATGTGCCGGTGATGGGATGAATGATACTGATAACAACATGCTTGAGAGGTGAAAAGGTAACAAAGAGCGACAAAAAATAAGAGGAAATGAAGCAGAGAGCCACTTAACTGACAACAGCAAGAGCAGAAGGGACTAGATGGGCTGAGGNAATGTGCCGGTGATGGGATGAATGATACTGATAACAACATGCTTGAGAGGTGAAAAGGTAACAAAGAGCGACAAAAAATAAGAGGAAATGAAGCAGAGAGCCACTTAACTGACAACAGCAAGAGCAGAAGGGACTAGATGGGCTGAGGGAAGACGAAAAAATGATAAAACAGAGAAAAAAGGTTGCTTTGAGCAAAGGAAACAGAAAAACTCATCCACAACTTTAACCATCACCGGTTACGCGTATCTCTGTTCAATTGTGCTGTTTTGTTTGTGTGTTCTTTTCTTGGGCTTTTGAGCAGAGTATTCATTTTGATATGTAATATTTTTGTATTTAGTTATAATATTGTCTATTGATAGTATTATTATGAGTAAAAGTAGGTAGATATTCTTTATACGCAATAATATTCAAAGGTCTGCATATACATACTTATTATAGTTGCATTATTAGGTATATCAGGCAGGTAAGCTGAATTACGTGTTGTGTGTGTGCCGTGTGTACTGCATAAAAGTCTGTAAAAATCTGATCCAGCTCTGCTGCTCGTCTTCTTTTCTTTGCTGACTTTCCTGTGGGAACCCTGACAGTATTAATTGGAGTTTCCGGTGATGTAGGTGGAAAGTAACGTGGGTATAAGAAGCACAGTTTTTTCATTGCCACTGGTCATTCGCTCGACGAGCTTCTTCAAGTTCATTAAGGTCAAAAGAAATAGCTTAGACAATAGTTTTTAAGATGGGCATAATATGGATTGTTCGTGTGTAAGAAAACATCAGAAAAAAATTGTTGAGTCAGAAAAGTGGTGTATATTTCTGATTATGCGTTTTAAATTGTAAAATAAAGTGCTTAATTTCTGAAGGAGCTGTACGTAGTTTGCATTCTGGAGAACGCTGGAGTGTTATCGACCCAACTACCAAAAAGAACTTCTCTGGAAAAGAGACGGTGAGGGTGCATTGCAGTTGCATTGCATGTTGATTTTAAACGTGTGCAATGTGACAGCAAGGCAACGCTTAAGCGTCTCAGAAGCGTCAACCAGAGAAGTTCACGGCGTTTGGATATTAATCGTGTGTGTCAAGCAGCCCCTATTAACGGAATGGGAGTTATCTCTAAAGTGGAAACAAGCTGAACGGAAAGCATTTCTGGAGAAATGTATTTGGGGCAATATGAAACATCATGTCATGTACGACCCTTTCTTTCTGAGCCAACAACTTTCCTTGTGCTTTTGTAAGTTGACATCAGTAAAAAAATAACGGCCACGCGGGGTGGTCATGCGTATCGGAATGTTTTCCGTTAGGTAAAAATTTCATTCAGAGCTTTCAAGCACGAGTTAACACATTTCCGAGTTTTCATTTTTAACAGAATTTTTCTTTGGCATTGCCCATCATTAACCTACTACACCCAATTATTACACCAATTTAAATCGCAAGACATACCTTGGTTATTTTTTATATTTTTTTGTGTTTTGTCAATTATTTTACGCAATCTTGGTGGTTTCTTTCTGTTTTCCTTTGAAGATTTTTTGCTTCTTTCAAGGCAAACTACTACTGGTGGTGCAGGGCTTGCATAATATTTTTGGCGGTATACCGGTAGCTTTGTCATCGTTTGGTTTGGTAGAACATTATTTACTGCTCAGTAACTGCAATCGTGAATTGATTTTTGGATAAAGGTGTGATTATGCAATGGTTTAAGTATTTGGTCGCCGGTCGGTACGTGGGCAGATGTCTGTAAATTGACGTTTTGCTGCCAATTTACTTGTAAATGAGATATCGCAGCAATCATTTCTTTTCCCAAAGTTTAGAGTTAGTGATTTGTACTACGACCACACATCTTCATGTGTCAATACTCTATAATATTCGTTCCGGTAGGTATATCATATATTTACCATCTACCTTTTTGCGGCATGTACGATATATCATTTATATTTAATTCGACAAATTGAAATATAATTGAAAAAGTTCAGTAAAATTTTAACATATTTTGATTGTTTGATAGTATGTATTATGATTATCTACATTTTTAACATAGTGTAATTATTACAGCATTCAGCTTGTTTAAAAACATGAAAATGTCAACGTGAATAGGGAAATTAAGAAACAAGAGACGTAAACGGAAAACAGACCATCGACCGCTTTATATCAGTCATTGCTCGTTATCTGGCGTGTGGGGTTATAGCTTCAAAAAGGGGAGTAATTTTTTATGTACTTGTGTGGTTATATGAATTAAATGAATGTCCGTATGTATGCTTATACACAAAAGTTGTACTTGTACACAAAATTACTTTTTACGGCAAAAGACAGTCGGATTCATAGCTTTGGATATTTCAATAAAATATATTCGCACGACCCAAGTTATGATGTTACGTGTTTAAAAAAATCTCAACATTCTTAACTCTTTTCCTCTCGCAAGCAAATCTATTGCATTCAACTGCAATGATAGAAAGGGCCATGAGCTTGAAAGCATCTCTTTAGCACTACATCACCTACTCCTTCACCGGAAACCAGCCAGTTGTAGTCTGAGAAAAAAATAAAGTCGTTCGTTGCTTTAGATTGTAAGTAGATAGTGTGCAACCTGTTGTTTCCTGTACGGTCATATTAATGTGAAGTCGTCTCTTTTAGAGTAAATCAATGCTTTCACACAGCGCAACATATGCCATCCTATACTTCATTCCCGTTTTCGTGCAGTTTCGTCTTTGTCTCACCCTCACCCCATCGTCTTTTACAACAATAATTGAACCCGTTTCAACCCTCTGTCTTGTGCATCCCTGTAAGTAAATGGATGAGCTTGATAGGATCAAGCCATTCGCTAGAAGAAGATAGCAGAGAATGATGCCTTTTCTATTTCACTGAAATATCACATCCGACTACGTTCATGTGTGGAGGACTGAATGTCCAACGAAGGAATGCCCGGACCGGAAGAGAGGACCAGCAGCAGTGTACAGTAGCCGCGACAAGTAACAACTGCTGCAGGTGAGAAGAAGTTGAAGTGATGTTGATGCAGTTGTAGTACATGTTGGGAAAATATTGCTCCAGGCAAATACTTATACCTATCTACCAATTTAATAACTTAAGATGATTTAAACATAAAACAAGAGAATTGGACCAGCAACCGATGCTATAAAGTGAATCTCAAAGTACACTCTAAATATAAATCTTCTGTTATTTACTCGCTGCATGCTAAAAGACGAAGAAGGAATCCTTGCTTGCGTACGGGCGTACTATGAAAAAAATCTGTTTGGTTGAGTTTTTTCTTTATGTCCATAATCTATAAATGAATTGTACATTTTAATTAGAGTTTAGCTGAATGAATTTACAAAATGCTGAATGAAACGTCTGCCAATATATATGTGCAAAAGCAAGTAATACCCAGAAATATCCTGAACTAATAAATTATCGCAACTTTTAATGCGTAAAATTTACATATGTACAAGGGTAAAATCGTTTCAACAGAAAGCTCGAGATAGGCAAGGAAGTTTAAATTGGTCAGCGATTTCTCCCTTTTAATTTACTTGCCTTTAATTTATGAATATGAAAATTACCAGCCAGAGTAGTTTAGTTTTGCATAAATACACTCAGTCATTCACAAATACATTTACACTTATTTTAGTTATAGTGTAGTGTAGTATTTATAAATTATACGCGACCAATTTAGTACTTGTTTGACACAAAAGCCCACTTATTAAAAACACCACCTTTAAATTTATGAACGAATTTTTACAACTGTCTTAATGATTAAGTGCCCTATGTTGTATATATAGTAAAAATTGTAAAAATACCTATATACAGAATACACACATGAGCCAATGGACAAGCCCATATTAATGATAGCGCATTAAAGGCTGTTTTAATGAGTCGTATGATTTCACGTAAAGAGAACGTGCATAATTCCACTTAGGATTCTAAAAGAAGAATTAAACAATGACATTAGTGCCTTGATACGAGGAATTTCATTGAATACGTTTCAATTATTTTATTACAGCGACTTTTGTGTCATTAACACGAGACTACGCCCAAGATACTTCACCTTTTTGCAGTGACAGCACACATCGCCCTCATGTATTCTTATGACAAACGGCAATGATTGTTTTGTTAATGTCTTCGCCTGAAATGTACATTGTGAAGGGTAATTCACACATCGATTGTCAACCATGAAAAGCTTTGCGGGAGATAGATACCCAGCTTTTCGTACTCGTTCGAATTAAAAAGTATATTACAGGATGAAATGTATCATGATTATGACTCTTATTCTTTCCAATGGACTTTCTTAACATTAGTTGAGTGGAAAAGCTATTTAATATCATTTAATGAAAATCAATTACGGAGGCATGAATGGTGAAGAGATGGCAAAGTTGTAGATGTTAAGTGAATTTACTTTCTCACACAGTGTGCAAGATGCAGCACAAAGAGCAATTAGAACTTACATACAAACAGGAATGAGAATTAGTAATTTATAGGTATATGGGAAGCCTGAAGCACCGTTTGAAAAGAAAAAGATTAATTGAGGAAGGAGAATTCGGTTCCTGAATCGTCAATACATTCATTGATAAAAGAACTGATGTATGTAATTTACATTGTAGCTAAGTCAAAATACCAAAGTATAACTGACATCGAGACATTCCTTTGCTAAAGATTTCTGCGAAGGATCTCATGATACCCCTTTGTAATAAAAAATTTACATTCTATTGCCACCGTGCGACTGCCAAATATTTTAGGCTGCTCCCTGTCATGTTCTTTCTCTCTAATCAAACATTTATTTTATGTGATTTTCTTTTCTAAACCTAAGCTAAAACTAGCTACCCAAGAGTGGTCAGGGATTCATAAACTTGAAACATATTATGCATCGAACCATTTAAAATAATCCCCACAAAGCCAAGTAAGTAGTCAGCATTTTAAAATCAATGTTGTGTTCTTAAAAATCGATTATGCTATGACTAGCGGAATACAGAAACGGGAACAATTAGAGACCCTTTCGATAAACCAGATGAAGCTATTCCGTAAAAGGTCACTATCTGCGTCATTCGGCATTGATTATTGATTTGGATGCTTTAATGTATATCATTTGATTAAAAAATATTTGAAAATTGACAGATAAGACGTATACATCTTTCCCTTCGTTTTGTCTCGACTCAAGATTGATATTTATGAAATATTCTATTAGCAATAAAACGAATATGAATAGAAAGCAATGTAACTTGTTTCGAACATGTGCCAATGAAAAAATATTTTCAACGAAATGTATCCCCATTCCTCTCTCCTCAATTTATTTATATTAACTCAACAACTCAGAGCATTATGTCGTGGATGTGGACAGCGACATTGACAATGACAAAGTAGCGGTCATTTCTTAACTGAGTGATCGGACCGAAAACGAAAACGCTACACCGTAAGCACCTATCCAATATGCCTACGTACTACATACACACATTCAACTTTACAATTTACAACTCGTTACTTACAAGTTACAAGATTCTCGAATGTTTGTTCAATAAGAGAAATTTTTGCATTTTAATTAATCGTTGTTTAAATCCGGAGGTGGCGAGTGCTATAAAAATTCGCTATGCATTGTTCCATTTCACGTCGAAGGAGGGATTATATATGGTGCCATAAAAGAATAAAATTGATTTTTGCTTTCTTTTGGTATTCATCATCACATCCTCATCTTTTCGTGTAGACTAGACCTTTGGCGTAAGTGTCTATAGGTATACATCCTACGCATAATTTTTAGCTTATGATGCAGGAAGGCTAATTATAAAAAAATCATTTTACGCAACTTATAATAACTGCTAAACATTTACAACCGAGGCATACTCACAGTTTTATTTATTGAATACCAAATCTTAAATAAATTGCTTTTACCCTCGGTATCATGTCTCATGTCCTGCGGTGTCGATCTTACTTTTATCACTAGTGCTGGGGCTGTAAGTTTTAACAGTACTAATCCCTTGCAAAGTCGATAAAATGCGCTGCCGCCGGAAATGGTGACATATTATGTATTTTACAACTGTTTCGAGCTTCTTTTTTTAGCCGTGGGCTTTCATACTCGTTTTGGCAAATGATGCGATAAATGTATGTACATAGTAGGTATGTATGAATATTGGCTGTTTCGTGACGTTAAACATGAATGAATGATGAATGGAGAACCGAAATAAGAAAGTGTTGTCACCCAAACGATTATTATGGTAGTTATTTTAAGGTGCCGACCGTCGACATATGCTGCGTGCCTTCATCCCTAACCTAATTTTAAGCGGTCCATTGAGGTATAAAACACAAAGGTCGATGACAAACCTGATCATTTGCGTAGTGGTGGTATTTTGTGGTGGATTTCTGAGTGACTGCATGCTTTGTTTAAAAAAATAATTGCAGTAATTCTATCCTACATTTTGTTATCTTAAGCTTTCCAATTGAAAAAATAAAGATGGGAAGCAATGGCCGAAGTTTTGTTTTATCATCTCAATTCTTATCTTTGATCTCAGTGCTTAGTTTCATTTCAGTGATTCATGCTGCCACTTATCGCAACCAGACCTACAATAATATTTTCGAACGAGGGCTCTCTTATCGTGGAAAAAGTAGGGCTAATAAGGAGTTTCAAATTCCGGAGAGTCATGAACAAAGAAACTTTAGGAACTCCAAATGTAAGTGTCGTGTTCGTTAAAATAGAGATACACCTAGCTAGACTTTTAGTTCTTTGTTCTTTTTAC
Organism: Coecobrya sp. COE2; assembly: GCA_027743765.1. NCBI lineage: Eukaryota > Metazoa > Arthropoda > Collembola > Entomobryomorpha > Entomobryidae > Coecobrya > Coecobrya sp. COE2. Next base: position 114,739 of record JAHZMV010001586.1, read on the forward strand.
CGATAGTGGGGCATCGTGAAACATAGCTTTATTTTATAGCTTTACACGTATCTATTTTGTTCGATGATAACGTTCTCGAAAATCACTAAAATGTTGCTTATCTTGATTTTTCGCATTTAGTATTTCCACTGTTTACCATAATCAGGTTTACAAACGAAATTTGTAGAACAACTAGCGAAGAGACTGGAGTATGTTATACCAGGTATATTGAAACGCAGTTGGTTTGCTAGAGAATTACAGTACCCAATTTTATTAAATTGTGGATTTTAATTTAATTTATAACTCGTTGTGCATTGTCCATTTTCAGGAGCCAGTGTACATCGTTGGGTGGCTTGGCACAAGGGAGCTGCGCATCTGGTCTAGGTGAATTACTGAATATTATTCATATGATTGATTACGAAATTTCAATGTGAAATATCTTCAAAGGCCAAATTCCTCTTCGTGAGCTAGAATCCTTCAAAAGAGCTTATAGTGCTCGCATTTATGTTGAGACTAAAATGACAAAACAGGCGTTTCGTGAAATTTCAGGAGTATGCTGTAGGTTTATAGCTACTTGTGGAGCGATCATTTATCAAAACAGTACCACCTTTCAAAATCCAAACTACCCGCAGAAATATACTCCCACAGGAGGAAGTGATGTCTGCCAAGTAAGAATCCGGAAGCAGCCCAATGTTTGCCAACTCCGGTTGAACTTTATAGCATTTGATGTAGAAGGACCTGCGCCAGCACCCACTACTACTACAACAATGCCGAATGATGCTGGCATGTGTAAGACAGACTCGTTGGCTATAACTTCATCAGGCGCTACTGTACCTAGTCTTTGTGGAAACATGAATGGACAACACCGTAAAATTTATCTTGCTTATAAAACATAACATTTATGTAATTGCAAATTGGACAGTCTCATAATGCTCCGATATAATGGGATTCGTGCTTTTATTTCTAAAATAGTTTATGTAGATTTTGGTTCAAGCGACACAATCACATTAAACCTTCTACTTGGGGGTAACAATAATCAGCAGAGAGAAAGAACTTGGAATATCGAAATATTAACTATACCCTGTACCTCAGTAGCCAGAGGTTAGTACATACAAATTCTTTACATTTTAACCAAAATCCAGGAAAATTAAAATCGTCCGAGAACACCATTTTTATCCCGTTTAGCCCCAACTGGATGTCTTCAGTACTTTACCGGAGTTTCAGGCCAAGTCGAGTCTTTTAACTATCAGGGAGGCATTCACCTGGCAAATTTGGATTACTCTGTCTGCGTGAGGATGGAAGATGGAATGAGATTCATTGAAGTAAACAACTAACCACGTTATTTTCTTACAATTACAAATTACATGTCTTTACGCATCCCTTGTGTAACCAATGTTTTGGGAATTTTCTGTAAACTATATTTCAGTGGACACCTTGTGCGCTAAATGCTGTCAGATTTGGAGGAGCAACGACAGCAACGGTGCCGACAACACCCACAGCTAATATGCCTTGCCCAAATATGCTTCAAGATTTTCTGATTATCCCTCAAGGCATTAGTTATCCTTTGACCGCTGCCGGCGGCGGCGGCACAGCACCAGGAACGATGCCTACGTCGATAAGTGACAGATTCTGTGACCTTTCTTTTCAGATGACAGGATCTTTTGTGCGCAGTAAGTTTATTTTTCATGAATACTTGTTCCCAAGTGAAATCAAGCCGTCATAGTCTCTTGAAACTTTAAAATTCTAAATTTTCAGCAAGCGCAAAGCCGTTCAACATGCATGTCCACACGGATATGAGTGAAGGTCAAACAAATGATTTAACTTCACAAGGCTATTGCTTTCGATGGCAGCAAACTCCACAATAAACGCATACAACACAAGAAGTGTAAAAAAATACTAATTTATTTTAAATATTAATATTGCAGTTGTAAAATACTTTTAAAAAATCATACGCTTCAATATTAAGGCTTTGTGACAATATCAAAATGATAAAATTATCTACCAAATTAGTTAAATAAAGCATATAAGGAAACAAATTAATTACACAAAAAATACTGCACAACTGAAGAAAATAATGGTGACTCGGAAAATTTGGCGAAGGCATACTTAATAGTCCACTGTTTGCAACTGGTATGTCTTCCCGGCTTTCTTCAGCAGAAGACCTTCGTTGTTAAGCGCGGCGATTAGAGCATCATTTTTGTCTCGACATCCCATAGCAGCACATACGGCCTTTATTTCATCCGTGGAGAAAAGGCTTTTAGATTGCCTTTCTGCCAAACCTTGTAAGGCTTTAACCAACTGTTTGGCCTGAAAAACGAATTAATACTAGCATAACTCACTTACAATTTTAAATCTTGTTGTTACTCTGAACAAGAAACTATTTGCATATTACGTACCTGCGTCTTTACTGATTTAGGTCTACCTGATGACGTAGTGCAAGTGTCATTCAATAAAACTGACGTGGATAAAGCTGATACAGCATGAACTTCGGTGTCGAATACACTTGACAAGCTGAAGTCAAAGATTTCTAAAATATCTTGAGCATCTTCGACTGTGGCTACCTCACAGTAATTCTATTTTGGCCCTGGCCTAGAAATATCAACAGTGGTGGCAATAAATTTTACTGTATGAGGGTGCAGTATAATAATGATTAATAAACAAGAAAACCACCTCTTACCTCTGTAAGGCGAACTAAAGATTCTAATTGCCTGGCAGTGACCGGAGTAGAATCTGTTCCTCGATGAGACAAGCGTAAATTCAAATAGTACTTTTTCAACACAGCAACAGCTTCCGGAGACAGTTTTGGATGAACATACTGCTTCGCGTATGCAATATATTTCCGTAAAAGAACATGCGGGATTAAGTCGAATACTTCACCAGGTCGAATCTTGACTCGATTCCTATGAAATAATTTTTTAAACATTAGGTTTCTACATTTATAGTTGATGAAACCGATAAAAATATTGTAAAACGTAAAAAGAAAAAGGTAAGCTTACATCAAAAGATTTTGCTCACATAGCCCATCTCCGAAAAAGCCTGGACCTGCTTTCATCTGTACTTGACTAGTTGTAATGTTGAGTTTATTGGCATCAAACATGTGATTAATTAGGTTCGCATCGAATTCCTATAAAAATACAATAAAAAGAATTAATACACACATAAATACAACGTACATACATTTAGCCTTTCTACAGAACATATTATGTATTAACGTAGTTTACCTCGTTAGGTTGGTCTACCAGAATAAAAATTAGATCAAATCTGGACAATAAAGCTGGATTGATTTTTATATTTTCACTGACAGTTTTGCAAGAATCATAATGACCCCCGACAGGATTCGCAGCAGCTATAACAGTGGTTCGGGCAGGAAGGGTTCTGTACACGCCGGATTTGGCAACACTCACACTCTGCTGCTCAAGCGCTTCCAATAGAGCCTTCAGGGAATAAAACAATTTGATTTTGATCTTTGATAATATATGATAAGACTGAACCAGTACTTAATCAAAGTTAAATATCTTACATAATGTTGAGACGACATTTTGTCAAACTCATCAATGCAGCATACTCCTTTGTCAGCCATAACCAAAGCACCTGCTTCCAAGGAGTAGTCGTCTCCATCTTTCACTAAAGTAACTGTTAATCCAGCCACAGTACTGCCCGTTCCACAGATATACACAGCTACATATATAAATGAGCCAAGATACGAAAAGGTTATCAATGTTTATATCAATCGAGAGGTACAATATAATATGTAAAAGTTGTTACTACCTCTTGGAGCAACCTCCGTGATTACTTTCAGCATTTGCGACTTTCCAATACCAGGATCCTAATCAACAAAGTAAATGTTTTAAAATGAGAAAAAACTGCATAGCTTCATTTTCCAGATTAAATGCGGAAAATATAAAAATTGGTTCACTTACTCCAACCATAAGCATGTTTATATCACAGCGTCTGGATACAAATCGATCTTCACGCGGAGTGCCACCAAAGAGACAAAGAAGTAGACCTGCCTTTACTAGTTCATGGCCAAAAATTGAAGGACAGAGGGATGCAATTAACAACCTGAAGAGATCTGGAGTGTCGTGGATTTCCTGAAGATAACGAAAATGAATGTTTTCTCTAAATGTGCATGGTTGTTATTGGCCTCTATGTTTCAAATGCCAATTATATCCGACATTTAATTTGGAATCAATGTATTTTGTTGAATACCTGAACAGCATAATAATCCTTATTCGTAAAATTTAGTAAATGTCCACCCATAGACCTATCTGACTCCTTATGCTGA